>CM068370.1:378696738-378723283 GCA_034769895.1 Magicicada septendecula | reverse complement strand
GTCCAATGTTTTCTGCAAAACCAGACTTTCGGCAGTGCCATCGACTGCCATCATCGGTGAAAATCGAGTGCGAAAACGTGAGGTGGTATACGTTAGTGACCACAGTACTGTGGTTAATGCTGAAGCAATAAGTAGAAAGACGTAGTTTCTATGGAAATATTTCATTTCGAATATGATTTTAAATATAAATCTTAGAACATGGAAGTCATGTATGGTTCTCCATACCGATATTTTTCTATGGCAAACTATAACAGCCGCAAATTCAAACAGAATCAAATAATTTTCTGCATACGTCCCTGAATTGTAGAGATCTCAAGGACTTTCGATTTTGGTGAAGATCGGTTAAGGAGAAGGGGTAGTTTACCTGCAACCTTTTACGTTTTAACAACAGTAAAGTACTTGAAAATTCATTTAAACTTTTTCAAACAATGGTAATTGTTAAAAATAAAATAATTTTGTTGCCAGGCAATAAAATTATAATTTTTCATTTTAACGTAAATCATGTATGAGTTAATAGTATAATTGATTAATTTACACTCAAAATGTACAAACAGAAAATTTTGTTACAAACATCAATACCATTCGTGGCAGGCAAGCATATCTCAGTTATGTAATGTTTACGTTTCCATTTTATTATTATGACTACCGCAATAAAAAGGCAGGGAACACACACACACACACACACACACACACACACACACACACACACACACACACACACACACACACACACACACACACACACACACACACACACACACACACACACACACAAAATTCGCGTTATTTCTGGCCTCACTCATGTTTATTTTCTTACATTTGCACGCTTTTTAAATGGTAAGTGCCGAAACCCATACCAACATAACGCGTGCAAGCCGAAAAAATGTCCAGCGTGGATAGCGATTTGCTTCCTGTGGATCGCTGGGCAGTGTAACTGCACGTGTTTACAGAGGAACGATTCATAGACAGACTTTTCTTCTTTAGGGAATGAACCCTCTGCAAGATGCTGAGGGTCCATGAGTGACTTCGGAGTGCTCCTTCTTTTTCGCGTGTTTGTTCTGTGAAACGTACACTGTAGATTCGCAGCTTTACTCTAAGCAACGCTCAATAGGAAATGTTGAAAATTTTTGTCCACGGTGTACCCTCATACACACTATACCTGCTCTGATGTTTTAATTACGGACATCATAATATTAAAACTTTGGAAACTTGAGCACTACTTAATGGAGATCAATCATTAACTTATACAAGCCATTAATTTTATACATATTTTTTATATATATCAGTGGCGAAGCTAGTAGTTAATGAATGGGTAGGCAAAAATCTTATCTTAAATTTTTTTTAAGGAATCACTAAAAGGACGGTGGTTCAAATCGGACGCTGAGGTAGAGTTTGCTGTAACCGAATGGTTCCACAAACAGCCGTAAGAATTTTACTAGCAGGGAATCTACAGGTTAGCGCAACAGTGGAACTCGTGTCTTAATGTTATTGGAGACTTCTTTTAAAATCGTTTAATAAAAAATGCTTTATAGCTCTATACGTGTTTCTATTGAACAATCCTTGTATTAGTCATACACAATAATACAACTGATTGAACTTCAAATTTTTAAACTTGATTAGTTTCTATATATATGTTTAATGTTACAAATAATTCAAATAACAATCTTGATCATCTGTTAGTTCAGCGAAATAACAGTGACACTTTTAATAACCGCATAAAATAAACACACTTAGAAACAACACAGGCGCTTTAACTTAACTGTTTGGACCACAGAAGTGAGGCATGCCTCAACGCTCTATGTGTACAGCGCGGGACAATCCCCCCTCCCTTCACTTCCCTATCAAACCACTACATTGCTTACATACGATGTATACAAAAAACGCTGAGGCAAGTTCAGGTTGCCTCATTCGCTTTAAACGAGCTATGCCGAATCTCACCTGTCACCATCTAGCGGTCGCTCAATAAAGCACGTTTCGGTTTAATAAATTTGACAGTCGCAGTAACAATTATAATCTTTACGTTATGTAGTTCATACATATTTATAATTTTTATTGTACAGAATTTTTTAGGGTAGGCATTGCCTCAATTGCCTCCATGTAACTTCGCCACTGATTTATATATGTGTACAACGTTATCGGCAACAAAGAAGTAGTTTTTGTTAAAATTCCTTCCCGGGATATTTGGCCGTAGTCCAATGTTTTCTACAAAACCAGACGTTTCGGCAATGCCATTGACTTCCATTATCAGTGAAAATCGAGTGCGATAACGTGAGGTAGTATATGTTAGTGACCACAGTACTGTGGTTAAGGCTGAAGCAGTAAGTAGAAAGAAGTAGTTTCTATGGTAATATTTCATTTCGAAAATGATTTTAAAAATAAATCTTAGAATATGGAAGTCGTGTATGGTTCTCCATACCGATATTTTTCTATGGCAAACGATAACAGCCTCAAATTCAAACAGAATCAACTACTCTTTTGTACACCGCCCTGAATTATAGAGTTCTCAAGACCTGTTGGTTTTGGTGAAGATCGGTTAAGGGGAAGGGGTAGTTTACCTTCAACGTTTTTTTATCGGGGTTAATTTTACTTCCATGTTCCTTATGGAAATGCAAGCATGGTGATGGCAAAAAAAATCGTGTTCGAGATTATTGCAGATTCTGATTGTACTACACTCAAAACATGAAAAAAAGTCATTTTTCGAAAAGTGTCTGTGTGTGTCTGTCTGTCTATCTATGTGTCTGTCTGTCTATAGATTTTTTTTCTGTACCAACGATAACAGCCGCAAATTCAAACAGAATCAAATAATTTTTTGCATACACCTCTGATTTATAAAGTACTCAAGACCTATTGTTTTTGGTGAAGATCGGTTAATGGAAAGGGGTAGTTTACCTGCAACGGTTTTTTATCAAGTGTAATTTTTTTCTATGGCAAACGATAACAGCCGCAAATTCAAACAGAATCAAATGATGTTTTGCATACAGCCCTGTTTTGTAGAGTTATCAATAGCTATTGGTGTTGGTGAAGATCGGTTAAGGGAAAGGGGTAGTTTACCTGCAACATTTTATGTTTCAACAAGGGTAATTTTTTTAATGACGAACGATAACTGCCGTAAATTCAAACAATCAACTACGTTTTTGCATACCTTTTTGAACTAAAGAGAACTCAAGGTTTGTTTATTTTGTTGAAGATCGGTTAAGGGAAAGGGGTAGTTTATCAGCAACGTTTTATGTTTTAAAAAAGGTAATTTTTTTATGACGAACGATAACTGCCGAAAATTCAAAGAGAATCTAATAATTTTTTGCACACTTTCCTGAGTTGTAGAGTGCTCAAGGACTGTTGATTTTGGTGAAGATCGGTTAAGGGAAATGGGTAGTTTACCAGCAACATTTTATGTTGAACCAAGAGAAATGTTTACATGACGAACGATAACTGCCGCACATTCAAACAGAATCAAATATTTTTTTGCATGCATCCCTGAATTGTAGAGGACTGAAGGCCTATTGATTTTGGTGAAGATCGGTGGAGATAAAGGGATATTTTTCCTGCAACGTTTTATGTTTTAACAAGAGTAAAATACATAATTTTGATAAACAAAGTATCCTGATAAGAAGCTCATAATAATCCACTGCAGAAACGTAGATGATATATCGATAAATGAAGAGGCTAGTTGAATGGGGTGGGGGTAATTTTCTAGAAATTAAAATTATAGTTGAAGAGGGAGGGGCGAAAATTTTATGTGTATTACGTTATCGGCAACAAAGAAGTAATTTTTGTTAAAATTCCTTCCCGGGCTGTTTAGCCGTAGTCCAATATTTTCTGCAAAACCAGACGTTTTGGCAGTGCCATCACCTTCCATCATCAGTGAAAATCGAGTGCGAAAACGTGAGGTGGTATACGTTAGTGACCAAAGTACTGTGGTTAAGGCTAAAGCAATAGAAAGAAGTAGTTTCTATGGAAATATTTCATTTCGAATATGCTTTTAAATATAAATCTTAGAACATGGAAGTCAAGTATGGAAGTCTCCATACCGATATTTTTCTATGGCAAACGATAACAGCCGCAAATTCAAACAGAATCAAATAATATTTTGCATACAGTACGGATTTGTAGAGTACTCAAGACCTATTGTTTTTGGTGAAGATCGGTTAAGGGAAAGGGGTAGTTTACCTGCAACGGTTTTTTTTTAAATCAAGGGTAATTTTTTTCTATGGCAAATGATAACAGCCGCAAATTCCAACAGAATCAACTACTCTTTTGCATACAGCCCAGAATTGTAGAGTTCTCAAGACCTATTGTTTTTTGTGAAGATCGGTTAAGGGAAAGGGGTAGTTTACGTGCAACGTTTTAGGTTTTAACAAGGGTATTTTCTATGGCAAACGATAACAGCCGCAAATTCAAACAGAATCAAATAATGTTTTGCATACAGCCCCGATTTGTAGAGTACCCAAGACCTATTGTTTTTGGTGAAGATCGGTTAAGGGAAAGGGGTAGTTTACCTGTAACGTTTTATGTTTTAACAAGGGTATTTCCTATGGCAAACGATAACAGCCGCAAATTCAAACAGAATCAAAAGATTATTTGCATTCAGCCCTAAATTGCAGAGTTCTCAAGACCTATTGTTTTTGGTGAAGATCGGTTGAGGGAAAGGGGTAGTTTACCTGCAACGTTTTTTAACAAGGGTATTTTCTATGGCAAACGATAACAGCCGCAAATTCAAACAGAATCAAATAATGTTTTGCATACAGCCCTGATTTGTAGAGTACTCAAGACCTATTGTTTTTGGTGAAGATCGGTTAAGGGGAAGGGTTAGTTTACCTGCAACGTTTTTTTATCAAGCGTATTTTCTATGGCAAACGATAGCCGTAAATTCAAACAGAATCAAATAATTTTTTGCATACGTCCCTGAATTGTAGAGGTCTCAATGACTTTCGATTTTGGTGAAGATCGGTTAAGGGGAAGGGGTAGTTTACCTGCAACCTTTTACGTTTTAACAAGAGTAAAGTACTTGAAAATTTATTTAAACTTTTTGAAACAATGGTAATTGTTAAAAATAAAATAATTTTGTTGCCAGGCAATAAAATTATAATTTTTTCATTTTAATGTAATATAATATTTTTCATTTAATACAGCAATAAAAAGGCAGGTAAGACACAGCCTGGCTGTTTGGGTGAAAATGATTTTAAATATAAATCTTAGAATATGGAAGTCATGTATGGTTCTCCATACCGATATTTTCTATGGTAAACGGGTAAACGATAACAGCCGCAAATTCAAACAGAATCAAATGATGTTTTGCATACAGCCCTGTATTGTAGAGTTCTCAATACCTATTGGTGTTGGTGAAGATCGGTTAAGGGAAAGGGGTAGTTTACCTGCAACGTTTTATGTTTTAAAAGGGTATTTTCTATGACAAACGATAAGAGCCGCAAATTCAAACAGAATCAAATACGTTTTTGCATACAGCCCTTTTTTGTTGAGTACTAAAGACCTATTGTTTTTGGTGAAGATCGGTTAAGGGAAAGGGGTATTTTACCAGACACGTTTTTTGTTTTATCAAGGGTATTTTATATGGCAAACGATAACAGCCGCAAATTCAAACAGAATCATATAATATTTTGCATACAGCCCTGAAATGTAGAGTTCTCAAGACCTGTTGGTTTTGGTGAAGATCGGTTAAGGGAATAGGGTTCTTTACGAGCAACATTTTATGTTTTATCAACGGTAATTTTTTTTTTTTTGACGAACGATAACTGCCGTACATTAAAACAGAATCAACTACTCTTCTGCATACCTTTTTGAATTATACAGAACTCAAGGTTTGTTGATTTTGTTGAAGATCGGTTAAGGGAATAGGGTAGCTTACCTGCAACATTTTATGTTTTATCAAGGGTAATTTTTTTTATGACGAATGATAACTGCCGTACATTAAAACAGAATCAACTACTCTTCTGCATACCTTTTTGAATTATACAGAACTCAAGGTCTGTTGATTTTGTTGAAGATCGGTTAAGGGAAGGGATAGTTTATCAGCAACGTTTTATGTTTTAAAAAGGGTAATTTTTTTATGACGAACGATAACTGCCGAAAATTCAATGAGAATCAACTATGTTTTTGCATACCTTTTTGAACTAAAGAGAACTCAAGGTCTGTTGATTTTGTTGAAGATTGGTTAAGGGAAGGGATAGTTTATCAGCAACGTTTTATGTTTTAAAAAGGGTAATTTTTTTATGACGAACGATAACTGCCGAAAATTCAATGAGAATCAAATAATTTTTTGCACCCCCTGAGTTGCAGAGAGCTCAAGGTCTATTGATTTTGGTGAAGATCGGTTAAGGGAAAGGGGTAGTTTACCTGCAACATTTTATGTCGTAACAAGAGAAATGTTTCAATGACGAACGATAACTGCCGCACATTCAAACAGAATCAAATATTTTTTTGCATGCTTCGCTGAATTGTAGAGGACGGAAGGTCTGTTGATTTTGGAGAAGATCGGTTAAGAGAAAGGGGTAGTTTACCTGAAACATTTTATGATTTAACAAGAGTAAAGTACTTAATTTTTATAAATAAAGTATCCTGATAAGAAGCTCATAGTAATCCACTGTAGAAACGTAGATGAAATATCTATAAATGAAGAAGTTAGGTGAACGGGGTGGGGGTAATTTTCTATTATTAAAAATTATAGTTGAAGGTGGAGGGGAGAATTTTTTATATGTGTACTACGTTATCGGCAACAAAGAAGTAGTTTTTTGTTAAAATTGCTTCCCGGGCTCTTTAGCCGTAGTCCAATGTTTTCTGCAAAACCAGACTTTTCGGCAGTGCCATCGACTGCCATCATCGGTGAAAATCGAGTGCGAAAACGTGAGGTGGTATACGTTAGTGACCACAGTACTGTGGTTAATGCTGAAGCAATAAGTAGAAAGACGTAGTTTCTATGGAAATATTTCATTTCGAATATGATTTTAAATATAAATCTTAGAACATGGAAGTCATGTATGGTTCTCCATACCGATATTTTTCTATGGCAAACTATAACAGCCGCAAATTCAAACAGAATCAAATAATTTTCTGCATACGTCCCTGAATTGTAGAGATCTCAAGGACTTTCGATTTTGGTGAAGATCGGTTAAGGAGAAGGGGTAGTTTACCTGCAACCTTTTACGTTTTAACAACAGTAAAGTACTTGAAAATTCATTTAAACTTTTTCAAACAATGGTAATTGTTAAAAATAAAATAATTTTGTTGCCAGGCAATAAAATTATAATTTTTCATTTTAACGTAAATCATGTATGAGTTAATAGTATAATTGATTAATTTACACTCAAAATGTACAAACAGAAAATTTTGTTACAAACATCAATACCATTCGTGGCAGGCAAGCATATCTCAGTTATGTAATGTTTACGTTTCCATTTTATTATTATGACTACCGCAATAAAAAGGCAGGGAACACACACACACACACACACACACACACACACACACACACACACATACACAAAATTCGCGTTATTTCTGGCCTCACTCATGTTTATTTTCTTACATTTGCACGCTTTTTAAATGGTAAGTGCCGAAACCCATACCAACATAACGCGTGCAAGCCGAAAAAATGTCCAGCGTGGATAGCGATTTGCTTCCTGTGGATCGCTGGGCAGTGTAACTGCACGTGTTTACAGAGGAACGATTCATAGACAGACTTTTCTTCTTTAGGGAATGAACCCTCTGCAAGATGCTGAGGGTCCATGAGTGACTTCGGAGTGCTCCTTCTTTTTCGCGTGTTTGTTCTGTGAAACGTACACTGTAGATTCGCAGCTTTACTCTAAGCAACGCTCAATAGGAAATGTTGAAAATTTTTGTCCACGGTGTACCCTCATACACACTATACCTGCTCTGATGTTTTAATTACGGACATCATAATATTAAAACTTTGGAAACTTGAGCACTACTTAATGGAGATCAATCATTAACTTATACAAGCCATTAATTTTATACATATTTTTTATATATATCAGTGGCGAAGCTAGTAGTTAATGAATGGGTAGGCAAAAATCTTATCTTAAATTTTTTTTAAGGAATCACTAAAAGGACGGTGGTTCAAATCGGACGCTGAGGTAGAGTTTGCTGTAACCGAATGGTTCCACAAACAGCCGTAAGAATTTTACTAGCAGGGAATCTACAGGTTAGCGCAACAGTGGAACTCGTGTCTTAATGTTATTGGAGACTTCTTTTAAAATCGTTTAATAAAAAATGCTTTATAGCTCTATACGTGTTTGTATTGAACAATCCTTGTATTAGTCATACACAATAATACAACTGATTGAACTTCAAATTTTTAAACTTGATTAGTTTCTATATATATGTTTAATGTTACAAATAATTCAAATAACAATCTTGATCATCTGTTAGTTCAGCGAAATAACAGTGACACTTTTAATAACCGCATAAAATAAACACACTTAGAAACAACACAGGCGCTTTAACTTAACTGTTTGGACCACAGAAGTGAGGCATGCCTCAACGCTCTATGTGTACAGCGCGGGACAATCCCCCCTCCCTTCACTTCCCTATCAAACCACTACATTGCTTACATACGATGTATACAAAAAACGCTGAGGCAAGTTCAGGTTGCCTCATTCGCTTTAAACGAGCTATGCCGAATCTCACCTGTCACCATCTAGCGGTCGCTCAATAAAGCACGTTTCGGTTTAATAAATTTGACAGTCGCAGTAACAATTATAATCTTTACGTTACGTAGTTCATACATATTTATAATTTTTATTGTACAGAATTTTTTAGGGTAGGCATTGCCTCAATTGCCTCCATGTAACTTCGCCACTGATTTATATATGTGTACAACGTTATCGGCAACAAAGAAGTAGTTTTTGTTAAAATTCCTTCCCGGGATATTTGGCCGTAGTCCAATGTTTTCTACAAAACCAGAAGTTTCGGCAATGCCATTGACTTCCATTATCAGTGAAAATCGAGTGCGATAACGTGAGGTGGTATATGTTAGTGACCACAGTACTGTGGTTAAGGCTGAAGCAGTAAGTAGAAAGAAGTAGTTTCTATGGTAATATTTCATTTCGAAAATGATTTTAAAAATAAATCTTAGAATATGGAAGTCATGTATGGTTCTCCATACCGATATTTTTCTATGGCAAACGATAACAGCCTCAAATTCAAACAGAATCAACTACTGTTTTGTACACCGCCCTGAATTATAGAGTTCTCAAGACCTGTTGGTTTTGGTGAAGATCGGTTAAGGGGAAGGGGTAGTTTACCTGCAACGTTTTTTTATCGGGGTTAATTTTACTTCTATGTTCCTTATGGAAATGCAAGCATGGTGATGGCAAAAAAAATCGTGTTCGAGATTATTGCAGATTCTGATTGTACTACACTCAAAACATGAAAAAAAGTCATTTTTCGAAAAGTGTCTGTGTGTGTCTGTCTGTCTATCTATGTGTCTGTCTGTCTATAGATTTTTTTTCTGTACCAACGATAACAGCCGCAAATTCAAACAGAATCAAATAATTTTTTGCATACACCTCTGATTTATAAAGTACTCAAGACCTATTGTTTTTGGTGTAGATCGGTTAATGGAAAGGGGTAGTTTACCTGCAACGGTTTTTTATCAAGTGTAATTTTTTTCTATGGCAAACGATAACAGCCGCAAATTCAAACAGAATCAAATGATGTTTTGCATACAGCCCTGTTTTGTAGAGTTATCAATACCTATTGGTGTTGGTGAAGATCGGTTAAGGGAAAGGGGTAGTTTACCTGCAACATTTTATGTTTCAACAAGGGTAATTTTTTTAATGACGAACGATAACTGCCGTAAATTCAAACAATCAACTACGTTTTTGCATACCTTTTTGAACTAAAGAGAACTCAAGGTTTGTTTATTTTGTTGAAGATCGGTTAAGGGAAAGGGGTAGTTTATCAGCAACGTTTTATGTTTTAAAAAAGGTAATTTTTTTATGACGAACGATAACTGCCGAAAATTCAAAGAGAATCTAATAATTTTTTGCACACTTTCCTGAGTTGTAGAGTGCTCAAGGACTGTTGATTTTGGTGAAGATCGGTTAAGGGAAATGGGTAGTTTACCAGCAACATTTTATGTTGAACCAAGAGAAATGTTTACATGACGAACGATAACTGCCGCACATTCAAACAGAATCAAATATTTTTTTGCATGCATCCCTGAATTGTAGAGGACTGAAGGCCTATTGATTTTGGTGAAGATCGGTGGAGATAAAGGGGTATTTTACCTGCAACGTTTTATGTTTTAACAAGAGTAAAATACATAATTTTGATAAACAAAGTATCCTGATAAGAAGCTCATAATAATCCACTGCAGAAACGTAGATGATATATCGATAAATGAAGAGGCTAGTTGAATGGGGTGGGGGTAATTTTCTAGAAATTAAAATTATAGTTGAAGAGGGAGGGGCGAAAATTTTATGTGTATTACGTTATCGGCAACAAAGAAGTAATTTTTGTTAAAATTCCTTCCCGGGCTGTTTAGCCGTAGTCCAATATTTTCTGCAAAACCAGACGTTTTGGCAGTGCCATCACCTTCCATCATCAGTGAAAATCGAGTGCGAAAACGTGAGGTTTTATACGTTAGTGACCAAAGTACTGTGGTTAAGGCTACAGCAATAGAAAGAAGTAGTTTCTATGGAAATATTTCATTTCGAATATGCTTTTAAATATAAATCTTAGAACATGGAAGTCAAGTATGGTTCTCCATACCGATATTTTTCTATGGCAAACGATAACAGCCGCAAACTCAAACAGAATCAAATAATATTTTGCATACAGTACTGATTTGTAAAGTACTCAAGACCTATTGTTTTTGGTGAAGATCGGTTAAGGGAAAAGGGTAGTTTACCTGCAACGGTTTTTTTTTAAATCAAGGGTAATTTTTTTCTATGGCAAATGATAACAGCCGCAAATTCCAACAGAATCAACTACTCTTTTGCATACAGCCCAGAATTGTAGAGTTCTCAAGACCTATTGTTTTTTGTGAAGATCGGTTAAGGGAAAGGGGTAGTTTACTTGCAACGTTTTATGTTTTAACAAGGGTATTTTCTATGGCAAACGATAACAGCCGCAAATTCAAACAGAATCAAATAATGTTTTGCATACAGCCCTACATTGTAGAGTTCTTAAGACCTATTGTTTTTGGTGAAGATCGGTAAAGGGAAAGGGGTAGTTTACCTGCAACGTTTTATGTTTTAACAAGGGTATTTTCTATGGCAAACGATAACAGCCGCAAATTCAAACAGAATCAAAAGATTATTTGCATACAGCCCTAAATTGTAGAGTTCTCAAGACCTATTGTTTTGGTGAAGATCGGTTAAGGGAAAGGGGTAGTTTACCTGCAATGGTTTTTAATCAAGGGTAATTTTACTTCCATATTCCTTAAGGAATGGAAGTATGGTGATGGCAAAAAAAATCGTGTTCGAGATTATTGCAGATTCTGATTCTACTACACTCAAAACATGAAAAAAAGTCGTTTTCCGAAAAGTGTTTGTGTGTGTGTGTCTGTCTGTCTGTCTGTCTGTCTGTGTGTGTGTCTGTCTGTGTGTCTGTAGATTTTTTTCTATGGCAAACGATAACTGCCGCAAATTCAAACAGAATCAAATAATTTTTTGCATGCAGCCCTGATTTGCAGAGTACTCGCGACCTATTGTTTTTGGTGAAGATCGGTTGAGGGAAAGGGGTAGTTTACCTGCAACGGTTTTTTTTTAGCAAGGGTAATTTTGTTTGTTTGGCAAACGATAACAGCCGCAAATTCAAACAGAATCAAAAGATTATTTGCATACAACCCTAAATTGTAGAGTTCTCAAGACCTATTGTTTTTGGTGAAGTTCGGTTGAGGGAAAGGGGTAGTTTACCTGTAACGTTTTATGTTTTAACAAGTGTATTTCCTATGGCAAACGATAACAGCCGCAAATTCAAACAGAATCAAATAATGTTTAGCATACAGCTCTGATTTGTAGAGTACTCAAGACCTATTGTTTTTGGTGAAGATCGGTTAAGGGGAAGGGGTAGTTTACCTGCAACGTTTTTTTAACAAGGGTATTTTATATGGCAAACGATAACAGCCGCAAATTCAAACAGAATCAAATAATGTTTTGCATACAGCCCCGATTTGTAGAGTACCCAAGACCTATTGTTTTTGGTGAAGATCGGTTAAGGGAAAGGGGTAGTTTACCTGTAACGTTTTATGTTTTAACAAGGGTATTTCCTATGGCAAACGATAACAGCCGCAAATTCAAACAGAATCAAAAGATTATTTGCATACAGCCCTAAATTGCAGAGTTCTCAAGACCTATTGTTTTTGGTGAAGATCGGTTGAGGGAAAGGGGTAGTTTACCTGCAACGTTTTTTAACAAGGGTATTTTCTATGGCAAACGATAACAGCCGCAAATTAAAACAGAATCAAATAATGTTTTGCATACATCCCTGATTTGTAGAGTACTCAAGACCTATTGTTTTTGGTGAAGATCGGTTAAGGGGAAGGGGTAGTTTACCTGCAACGTTTTTTTATCAAGCGTATTTTCTATGGCAAACGATACCCGCAAATTCAAACAGAATCAAATAATTTTTTGCATACGTCCCTGAATTGTAGAGGTCTCAATGACTTTCGATTTAGGTGAAGATCGGTTAAGGGGAAGGGGTAGTTTACCTGCAACCTTTTACGTTTTAACAAGAGTAAAGTACTTGAAAATTTATTTAAACTTTTTGAAACAATGGTAATTGTTAAAAATAAAATAATTTTGTTGCCAGGCAATAAAATTATAATTTTTTCATTTTAATGTAATATAATATTTTTCATTTAATACAGCAATAAAAAGGCAGGTAAGACACAGCCTGGCTGTTTGGCTGAAAATGATTTAAAATATAAATCTTAGAATATAGAAGTCATGTATGGTTCTCCATACCGATATTTACTTCCATATTCCATGGAAGTATGGTGATGGCAAAAAAAATCGTGTTCGAGATTATTGCAGATTCTGATTCTACTACACTCAAAACATGAAAAAAAGTCGTTTTCCGAAAAGTGTCTGTGTGTGTGTGTCTGTCTGTGTGTCTGTCTGTCTGTCTGTCTGTCTGTCTGTCTGTCTGTCTGTCTGTCTGTCTGTGTGTGTGTGTGTGTCTGTAGATTTTATTTCTATGGCAAACGATAACTGCCGCAAATTCAAACAGAATCAAATAATTTTTTGCATGCAGCTCTGATTTGCAGAGTACTCGCGACCTATTGTTTTTGGTGAAGATCGGGTGAGGTAAAGGGGTAGTTTACCTGCAACGGTTTTTTTTTTAGCAAGGGTAATTTTGTTTGTTTGGCAAACGATAACAGCCGCAAATTCAAACAGAATCAAATAATGTTTCGCATACAGCCCTGAATTGTAGAGTTTTCAAGATCTGTTGATTTTGGTGACGATCGGTTAAGGGAAAGGGGTAGTTTACCTGTAACGTTTTATGTTTTAACAAGGGTATTTCCTATGGCAAACGATAACAGCCGCAAATTCAAACAGAATCAAAAGATTATTTGCATACTGCCCTAAATTGTAGAGTTCTCAAGAACTATTGTTTTTGGTGAAGTTCGGTTGAGGGAAAGGGGTAGTTTACCTGCAACGTTTTTTTAACTAGGGTATTTTCTATGGCAAACGATAACAGCCGCAAATTCAAACAGAATCAAATAATGTTTTGCATACAGCCCTGATTTGTAGAGTACTCAAGACCTATTGTTTTTGGTGAAGATCGGTTAAGGGAAAGGGGTAGTTTACCTGTAACGTTTTATGTTTTAACAAGGGTATTTCCTATGGCAAACGATAACAGCCGCAAATTCAAACAGAATCAAAAGATTATTAGCATACAGCCCTAAATTGTAGAGTTGTCAAGACCTATTGTTTTTGGTGAAGATCGGTTGAGGGAAAGTGGTAGTGTACCTGCAACGTTTTTTTAACAAGGGTATTTTCTATGGCAAACGATAACAGCCGCAAATTCAAACAGAATAAAATAATGTTTTGCATACAGCCCTGATTTGTAGAGTACTCAAGACCTATTGTTTTTGGTGAAGATCGGTTAAGGGGAAGGGGTAGTTTACCTGCAACGTTTTTTTATCAAGCGTATTTTCTATGGCAAACGATAACAGCCGCAAATTCAAACAGAATCAAGTAATTTTTTGCATACGTCCCTGAATTGTAGAGGTCTTAATGACTTTCGATTTTGGTGAAGATCGGTTAAGGGGAAGGGGTAGTTTACCTGCAACCTTTTACGTTTTAACAAGAGTAAAGTACTTGAAAATTTATTTAAACTTTTTGAAACAATGGTAATTGTTAAAAATAAAATAATTTGGTTGCCAGGCAATAAAATTATAATTTTTTCATTTTAATGTAATATAATATTTTTCATTTAATACAGCAATAAAAAGGCAGGTAAGACACAGCCTGGCTGTTTGGGTGAAAATGATTTTAAATATAAATCTTAGAATATGGAAGTCATGTATGGTTCTCCATACCGATATTTTCTATGGTAAACGGGTAAACGATAACAGCCGCAAATTCAAACAGAATCAAATATGTTTTGCATACAGCCCTGTATTGTAGAGTTCTCAATACCTATTGGTGTTGGTGAAGATCGGTTAAGGGAAAGGGGTAGTTTACCTGCAACGTTTTATGTTTTAAAAGGGTATTTTCTATGGCAAACGATAAGAGCCGCAAATTCAAACAGAATCAAATACGTTTTTGCATACAGCCCTTTTTTGTTGAGTACTAAAGACCTATTGTTTTTGGTGAAGATCGGTTAAGGGAAAGGGGTATTTTACCAGTCACGTTTTTTGTTTTATCAAGGGTATTTTATATGGCAAACGATAACAGCCGCAAATTCAAACAGAATCATATAATATTTTGCATACAGCCCTGAAATGCAGAGTTCTCAAGACCTGTTGGTTTTGGTGAAGATCGGTTAAGGGAATAGGGTTCTTTACCAGCAACATTTTATGTTTTATCAAGGGTAATTTTTTTTTTTTTGACGAACGATAACTGCCGTACATTAAAACAGAATCAACTACTCTTCTGCATACCTTTTTGAATTATACAGAACTCAAGGTTTGTTGATTTTGTTGAAGATCGGTTAAGGGAATAGGGTAGTTTACCTGCGACATTTTATGTTTTATCAAGGGTAAATTTTTTTATGACGAATGATAACTGCCGTACATTAAAACAGAATCAACTACTCTTCTGCATACCTTTTTGAATTATACAGAACTCAAGGTCTGTTGATTTTGTTGAAGATCGGTTAAGGGAAAGGGGTACTTTACCAGCAACATTTTATGTTTTAACAAGGCTAATTTTTTATATGACGAACGGTAACTGCCGTAAATTCAAACAGAATCAACTAGGTTTTTGCATACCTTTTTGAACTAAAGAGAACTCAAGGTCTGTTGATTTTGTTGAAGATTGGTTAAGGGAAGGGGTAGTTTATCAGCAACGTTTTATGTTTTAAAAAGGGTAATTTTTTTATGACGAACGATAACTGCCGAAAATTCAATGAGAATCAAATAATTTTTTGCACCCCCTGAGTTGCAGAGAGCTCAAGGTCTATTGATTTTGGTGAAGATCGGTTAAGGGAAAGGGGTAGTTTACCTGCAACATTTTATGTCGTAACAAGAGAAATGTTTCAATGACGAACGATAACTGCCGCACATTCAAACAGAATCAAATATTTTTTTGCATGCTTCGCTGAATTGTAGAGGACGGAAGGTCTGTTGATTTTGGAGAAGATCGGTTAAGAGAAAGGGGTAGTTTACCTGAAACATTTTATGATTTAACAAGAGTAAAGTACTTAATTTTTATAAATAAAGTATCCTGATAAGAAGCTCATAGTAATCCACTGTAGAAACGTAGATGAAATATCTATAAATGAAGAAGTTAGGTGAACGGGGTGGGGGTAATTTTCTATTATTAAAAATTATAGTTGAAGGTGGAGGGGAGAATTTTTTATATGTGTACTACGTTATCGGCAACAAAGAAGTAGTTTTTTGTTAAAATTGCTTCCCGGGCTCTTTAGCCGTAGTCCAATGTTTTCTGCAAAACCAGACTTTCGGCAGTGCCATCGACTGCCATCATCGGTGAAAATCGAGTGCGAAAACGTGAGGTGGTATACGTTAGTGACCACAGTACTGTGGTTAATGCTGAAGCAATAAGTAGAAAGACGTAGTTTCTATGGAAATATTTCATTTCGAATATGATTTTAAATATAAATCTTAGAACATGGAAGTCATGTATGGTTCTCCATACCGATATTTTTCTATGGCAAACTATAACAGCCGCAAATTCAAACAGAATCAAATAATTTTCTGCATACGTCCCTGAATTGTAGAGATCTCAAGGACTTTCGATTTTGGTGAAGATCGGTTAAGGAGAAGGGGTAGTTTACCTGCAACCTTTTACGTTTTAACAACAGTAAAGTACTTGAAAATTCATTTAAACTTTTTCAAACAATGGTAATTGTTAAAAATAAAATAATTTTGTTGCCAGGCAATAAAATTATAATTTTTCATTTTAACGTAAATCATGTATGAATTAATAGTATAATTGATTAATTTACACTCAAAATGTACAAACAGAAAATTTTGTTACAAACATCAATACCATTCGTGGCAGGCAAGCATATCTCAGTTATGTAATGTTTACGTTTCCATTTTATTATTATGACTACCGCAATAAAAAGGCAGGGAACACACACACACACACACACACACACACACACACACACACACACACACACACACACACACACAAAATTCGCGTTATTTCTGGCCTCACTCATGTTTATTTTCTTACATTTGCACGCTTTTTAAATGGTAAGTGCCGAAACCCATACCAACATAACGCGTGCAAGCCGAAAAAAATGTCCAGCGTGGATAGCGATTTGCTTCCTGTGGATCGCTGGGCAGTGTAACTGCACGTGTTTACAGAGGAACGATTCATAGACAGACTTTTCTTCTTTAGGGAATGAACCCTCTGCAAGATGCTGAGGGTCCATGAGTGACTTCGGAGTGCTCCTTCTTTTTCGCGTGTTTGTTCTGTGAAACGTACACTGTAGATTCGCAGCTTTACTCTAAGCAACGCTCAATAGGAAATGTTGAAAATTTTTGTCCACGGTGTACCCTCATACACACTATACCTGCTCTGATGTTTTAATTACGGACATCATAATATTAAAACTTTGGAAACTTGAGCACTACTTAATGGAGATCAATCATTAACTTATACAAGCCATTAATTTTATACATATTTTTTATATATATCAGTGGCGAAGCTAGTAGTTAATGAATGGGTAGGCAAAAATCTTATCTTAAATTTTTTTTAAGGAATCACTAAAAGGACGGTGGTTCAAATCGGACGCTGAGGTAGAGTTTGCTGTAACCGAATGGTTCCACAAACAGCCGTAAGAATTTTACTAGCAGGGAATCTACAGGTTAGCGCAACAGTGGAACTCGTGTCTTAATGTTATTGGAGACTTCTTTTAAAATCGTTTAATAAAAAATGCTTTATAGCTCTATACGTGTTTCTATTGAACAATCCTTGTATTAGTCATACACAATAATACAACTGATTGAACTTCAAATTTTTAAACTTGATTAGTTTCTATATATATGTTTAATGTTACAAATAATTCAAATAACAATCTTGATCATCTGTTAGTTCAGCGAAATAACAGTGACACTTTTAATAACCGCATAAAATAAACACACTTAGAAACAACACAGGCGCTTTAACTTAACTGTTTGGACCACAGAAGTGAGGCATGCCTCAACGCTCTATGTGTACAGCGCGGGACAATCCCCCCTCCCTTCACTTCCCTATCAAACCACTACATTGCTTACATACGATGTATACAAAAAACGCTGAGAACGTAAAATTCGCTTTAAACGAGCTATGCCGAATCTCACCTGTCACCATCTAGCGGTCGCTCAATAAAGCACGTTTCGGTTTAATAAATTTGACAGTCGCAGTAACAATTATAATCTTTACGTTATGTAGTTCATACGTATTTATAATTTTTATTCTACAGAATTTTTTAGGGTAGGCATTGCCTCAATTGCCTCCATGTAACTTCGCCACTGATTTATATATGTGTACAACGTTATCGGCAACAAAGAAGTAGTTTTTGTTAAAATTCCTTCCCGGGATATTTGGCCGTAGTCCAATGTTTTCTACAAAACCAGACGTTTCGGCAATGCCATCGACTTCCATCATCAGTGAAAATCGAGTGCGATAACGTGAGGTGGTATACGTTAGTGACCACAGTACTGTGGTTAAGGCTGAAGCAGTAAGTAGAAAGAAGTAGTTTCTATGGTATAATATTTCATTTCGAAAATAATTTTAAATATGAATCTTAGAATATGGAAGTCATGTATGGTTCTCCATACCGATATTTACTTCCATATTCCTTAAGGAATGGAAGTATGGTGATGGCAAAAAAATCGTGTTCGAGATTATTGCAGATTCTGATTCTACTACACTCAAAACATGAAAAAAAGTCGTTTTCCGAAAAGTGTCTGTGTGTGTGTGTGTGTGTGTGTGTGTGTGTGTGTGTGTGTGTGTGTGTGTGTGTGTGTGTGTGTGTGTGTGTGTGTGTGTGTGTGTGTGTGTGTGTGGATTTTTTTTCTATGGCAAACGATAACTGCCGCAATTCAAACAGAATCAAATAATTTTTTTGTATACAGCCCTGATTTGCAGAGTACTCGCGACCTATTGTTTTTGGTGAAGATCGGTTGAGGAAAGGGGGTAGTTTACCTGCAACGGTTTTTTTTTAGCAAGGGTAATTTTGTTTGTTTGGCAAACGATAACAGCCGCAAATTCAAACAGAATCAAATAATGTTTCGCATACAGCCCTGAATTGTAGAGTACTCAAGATCTGTTGATTTTGGTGAAGATCGGTTAAGGGAAAGGGGTAGTTTACCTGTAACGTTTTATGTTTTAACAAGGGTATTTCCTATGGCAAACGATAACAGCCGCAAATTCAAACAGAATCAAAAGATTATTTGCATACCGCCCTAAATTGTAGAGTTCTCAAGACCTATTGTTTTTGGTGAAGATCGGTTAAGGGAAAAGGGGTAGTTTACCTACAACGTTTTTTTAACAAGGGTATTTTCTATGGCAAACGGTAACAGCCGCAAATTCAAACAGAATCAAATAATTTTCTGCATACAGCCCTGATTTGTAGAGTACTCGCGACCTATTGTTTTTGGTGAAGATCGGTTGAGGGGAAGGGGTAGTTTACCTGCAACGATTTTTTAACAAGGGATTTTCTATGGCAAACGGTAACAGCCGCAAATTCAAACAGAATCAAATAATTTTTCTGCATACAGCCCTGATTTGTAGAGTACTCGCGACCTATTGTTTTTGGTGAAGATCGGTTGAGGGGAAGGGTAGTTTACCTGCAACGATTTTTTTTATCAAGGGAAATTTTTTTTTTGGCAAACGATAACAGCCGCAAATTCAAACAGAATCAAATAATGTTTCGCATACAGCCCTGAATTGTAGAGTTCTCAAGACCTATTGTTTTTGGTGAAGATCGGTTAAGGGAAAGGGGTAGTTTACCTACAACGTTTTTTTAACAAGGGTATTTTCTATGGCAAACGATAACAGCCGCAAATTCAAACAGAATCAAATAATGTTTTGCATACGTCCCTGAATTGTAAAGGTCTCAATGACTTTCGATTTTGGTGAAGATCGTTAAGGGGAAGGGGTAGTTTACCTGCAACGTTTTACGTTTTAACAAGAGTAAAGTACTTGAAAATTTATTTAAACTTTTGAAACAAACGATAACAGCCGCAAATTCAAACAGAATCAAAAGATTATTTGCATACAGCCCTAAATTGTAGTTCTCAAGACCTATTGTTTTGGTGAGGATCGGTTGATGGAAAGGGGTAGATTACCTGCAACGTTTTTTTAACAAGGGTATTTCTATGTCAAACGATAACAGCCGCAAATTCAAACAGAATCAAATAATGTTTTGCATACAGCCCTGATTTGTAGTGTACTCAAGACCTATTGTTTTTGGTGAAGATCGATTAAGGGGAAGGGGTAGTTTACCAGCAACGATTTTTTTTATCAAGCGTATTTTCTATGGCAAACGATAACAGCCGCAAATTCAAACAGAATCAAATAATTTTTTGCATACGTCCCTGAATTGTAGAGGTCTCAATGACTTTCGATTTTGGTGAAGATCGGTTAAGGGGAAGGGTAGTTTACCTGCAACCTTTTACGGTTTTAACAAGAGTAAAGTACTTGAAAATTTATTTAAACTTTTTGAAACAATGGTAATTGTTAAAAATAAAATAATTTTGTTGCCAGGCAATAAAATTATAATTTTTCATTTAATACAGCAATAAAAAGGCAGGTAAGACACAGCCTGGCTGTTTGGCTGAAAATGATTTTAAATATAAATCTTAGAATATGGAAGTCATGTATGGTTCTCCATACCGATATTTTTGATAAAGTATCCTGATAAGATCTTAATAATCCACTGTAGAAACGCAGATGAAATATCTATAAATGAAAGAGGCTAGTTGAACGGGCTGGGGGTAACTTTCTATAATCAAAATTATAGTTGAAGGGGGAGGGGATAATATTTTTTATATGTGTACTACGTTATTGGCAAGAAAGAAGTATTTTTTTGTTAAAATTCCTTCCCTGGCTGTTTGGCTGAAAATGATTTTAAATATAAATCTTAGAATATGGATGTCATGTATGGTTCTCCATACCGATATTTTCTATGGTAAACGATAATAGCCGCAAATTCAAACAGAATCAAATAATGTTGTGCATACACCTCTGAATTGTAGAGTTCTCAAGACCTGTTGGTTTTGGTGAAGATCGGTTAAGGGAATAGGGTAGTTTACCTACAACATTTTATGTTTTAACAAGGGTAATTTTTTTTATGACGAACGATAACTGCCGAACATTAAAACAGAATCAACTACTCTTCTGCATACCTTTTTGAATTATACAGAACTCAAGGTCTGTTGATTTTGTTGAAGATCGGTTAAGGGAAAGGGGTAGTTTACCTGCAACGTTTTATGTTTTAACAAGGGTATTTTCTATGGCAAACGATAACAGCCGCAAATTCAAACAGAATCAAATAATTTGGTGCATACAGTCCTGATTTGTAGAGTACTCAAGACCTATTGTTTTTGGTGAAGATCGGTTAAGGGAAAGGGGTAGTTTACCTGCAACGGTTTTTTATCGAGGTTAATTTTTTTTTTTTGCAAACGATTACAGCCGCAAATGCTAACAGAATCAATGTTTTGCATACAACCCTGTATTGTAGTAGAGTTCTCAATACCTATTGGTGTTGGTGAAGATCGGTTAAGGGAAGGGGGTAAGTTTATCAGCAACATTTTATGTTTTAAATATCGGTATGGAGAACCATACATGACTTCCATATTCTAAGATTTATATTTAAAATCATTTTCGAAATGAAATATTACCATAGAAACTACTTCTTTCTACTTACTGCTTCAGCCTTAACCACAGTACTGTGGTCACTAACGTATACCACCTCACGTTATCACACTCGATTTTCACTGATGATGAAAGTCGATGGCATTGCCGAAACGTCTGGTTTTGTAGAAAACATTGGACTACGGCCAAATATCCCGGAAAGGAATTTTAACAAAAACTACTTCTTTGTTGCCGATAACGTTGTACACATCTATATATAAAATATGCATAAAATTAATGGCTTGTATAAGTTAATGATTGATCTCCATTAAGTAGTGCTCAAGTTTCCAAAGTTTTAATATTATGATGTCCGTAATTAAAACATCAGAGCAGGTTTAGTGTGTATGAGGGTACACCGTGGACAAAAATTTTCAACATTTCCTAGTGAGCGTTGCTTAGAGTAAAGCTGCGAATCTACAGTGTACGTTTCACAGAACAAACACGCGGAAAAGAAGGAGCGCTCCAAAGTCACTCATGGACCCTCAGCATCTTGCAGAGGGTTCATTCCCTAAAGATGAAAAGTCTGTCTATGAATCGTTCCTCTGTAAACACGTGCAGTTACACTGCCCTGCGATCCACAGGGAGCAAATCGCTATCCACGCTGGACACTTTTTCGGCTTGCACGCGTTATGTTGGTATGGGTTTCGGCACTTTCCATTTAAAAAGCGTGCAAATGTAAGAAAATAAACGTGAATGAGGCCAGAAATAACGCAAATTATGTGTGTGTGTCTTCCCTGCCTTTTTATTACGGTAGTCATAATAATAAAATGGAAACGTAAACATTACATAACTGAGATATGCTTGCCTGCCACGAACGATATATTTTCTCTCATACATGATTTACATTAAAATGAAAAAATTATAATTTTATTGCCTGGGAACAAAATTATTTTATTTTTAACAATTACCATTGTTTGAAAAAGTTTAAATGAATTTTCAAGTACTTTACTGTTGTTGAAACGTAAAAGGTTGCAGGTAAACTACCCCTTCTCCTTAACCGATCTTCACCAAAATCAAAAGGCCTTCAGTTCTCTGCAATTCAGGGACGTATGCAAAAAATTATTTGATTCTGTTTGAATATGCGGCAGTTATCGTTCGTCATAGAAAAAATTTCTGTTGATTTTTGTGAAGATCGGTTAAGGGAAAGGGGTAGTTTACCTGCAACATTTTATGTTGTAACAAGAGAAATGTTTCCATGACGAACGATAACTGCTGCACATTGAAACAGAATCAAATATTTTTATGCATGCATCCCTGAATTGTAGAGGATGGAAGGTCTATTGATTTTGGAGAAGATCGGTTAAGAGAAAGGGGTAGTTTACCTGAAACATTTTATGATTTAACAAGAGTAAAGTACTTAATTTTTATAAATAAAGTATCCTGATAAGAAGCTCATAATAATCCACTGTAGAAACGTAGATGAAATATCTATAAATGAAGAGGTTAGGTGAACGGGGTGGGGGTGATTTTCTATCATTAAAAATTATAGTTGAAGGTGGAGGGGAGAATTTTTTATATGTGTACTACGTTATCGGCAACAAAGAAGTAGTTTTTTGTTAAAATTGCTTCCCGGGCTGTTTAGCCGTAGTCCAATGTTTTCTGCAAAACCAGACTTTTCTGCAGTGCCATCGACTGCCATCATCAGTGAAAATCAAGTGCGAAAACGTGAGGTGGTATACGTTAGTGACCACAGTACTGTGGTTAATGCTGAAGCAATAAGTAGAAAGACGTAGTTTCTATGGAAATATTTCATTTCGAATATGATTTTAAATATAAATCTTAGAACATGGAAGTCATGTATGGTTCTCCATACCAATATTTTTTTATTAGCCCTATTTGAAATGTATGAATCATTATTATTGTGGTTGTTGTGCACATTCCAACAATCTCTAATGATTTTATTGTGTTATGAATTTTTGTACACATTATTCTTAAAATTATTTTAGATATTGTGTTAGATAAAAGTCATTTCATGGCTAGAATTTTGTTTTTTGTAGTTCATTCATTATCAAGTTAAGATTAATGTGTTTTAGAATGATGTGGATGCTATTTTTAATTTGATAGAAGTGTGAATTTGTTTTTAGTTTTTAAACTTATCAAATTTATATATTTTTTTATTACAACTAATAAATTTGTTATATACTGAATGGGTAGTTTCTAAATTGTTAATATAAATTGCAGCAGTTATCTGTAGATAACGTTCATATGAATTAAAACTCCAGATGCTAGCATAATGATTTCAATCTGTTTTCTGAATGTGGGCTATTTTTTGTGTTGTATTATAATTATCTAATTCATGTATTCATAATTTTTTAACATGTAAGTTCATTGAACACTTGAAGAAGATTTTTGTCTAATGTCATAATATAGGTCAATCCAAGTGCATAGTATACTTGCTTGAGTCATTCACTGTTTAGGATTGTTAATATATACAAAAAAAATTTACAGGCATTGCACAAATGCAATGCACAGAGAAGGGCATTGAAAATGCTTCAATAAATCTAAAAAATATATATATTTATGTTCATACACCAATCAGTGAATTCATTCTTCATTTACCAATGTACAGATTATAAGTTAAATGTAGCCGCATTCATAAGCGAAGTTTTATATGTGTACTACGTTATTGACAACAAATAAGTAGTTTCTATGGAAACTCACCGGTTCCCATTTTCGATCACGCACCAGCGATCGGCCGCAAGTGTGCGACACGTCCTTATAAACATTTTCAATGTTAAAATACCATGATAAGGAGGACATGGCCATTCAGTGACATAATAGTGGCCAGGAGTAATGTAATGTTATTCAGTCTCATATTTTCCAAATGTCTAGTGGTTCATGTATCATCCTTTTGATTGTAAAGACTTTGTGTTTTGGCGTTTGTTACTGTACATTCTGTTATGTATTAGTTTTTGAACACCTCCTTCCTTTTACATCTTGTATCACGAGTTTGTTGTCCTCTCCTTCCACAACCTTTTGTCATTCCACCCATTCTCTAAGTGTCCATCTTCTTTGGCTTTTAAGGTACACTCATTAGTATTCCATCAGTGGAAACATTTTAAGTGCCACTTCGTTTTTCAAAAATCGTTTATTAAAAGTAATTTAAAATAATGAAATAATTATTTATCAGAGTCTTCAATGATGTGATGGGAAAACAAATCAAAATATAAGTTATGTATAGGTTTGGCTGAGCGAGTCTCAAGTAGCACCCACTTCTTTTGGAACTAGCGTTCTGTCGATGTGCATGTATATAGTTCTGTGCTGGCAACCTATTATGACTCCATGAGCGCTGTTATGTTGTACTCTGTTTTGCAATTTGAATACTGTAATTAATTTTGTGAAATTATACAAATTAGGCATTTTGAAAATTGTTGAGTGTAAGAAATTAAATACTGTAATAGGAAATAATTTATTCATGTTTATAACTGTAGTAAAACTATAAACAGTTGTTTCATTGAATAGCAGTGGAAGCTGCCACTGCACAAGCTTCACTGGTAAGACTACACTAGCCCAATCATTAACCTCCAGGGAAATTGAAGTTTTTAATATTTGTGTGGAAACAGTTTTTATGACAGTAATTGACAACTCCACAACCAAAAGTCAGCTAAACTACACATAATAAGATAAAGGCTTTTTTATGCGAACATTAGTACTATTTAATCTTAAATATGTAATAAACTTGAAGTTACTTTGTTTTGCATAATGAAATATTGTTTGGTGTAAACTCGTATACAAAGACAAGACAAAGCATGAAGAAGGAGGTCATGTAACACTTCCCATAGTTTCAGACCCATGGCTTGTCAATGGCTATATGTATTGGATATTTTGTCATGTTAAGACGACTGCTCCTCACTGTCTTTTCCCCACTGAGAACAGTTATGCTAAGAACTCTAGGCCACTGTTCCTTGTCCATTCTATTCACAACTTTGGAATACTAACAGTTTTATAAAACTTTTGCCTTCCTGTATTTGTTGTTATTAAGAACATACTCTGATAAACCATAATTATTTTGTTTTATTTTCTTTTGTTTATTTAAATTTTTGTAAATCTGTATTAACTGTATAGATATACAATAGTAGGCCTACATCAGTTATTCAAATTTCTATTAATGAGATAACTAGTTATCCAGATGCTGTCAACAAAAAGTTGTTTTTCTTGAAAATGATTAAACGTAATCTTAAAAATCTAAATCATTTCTTGGATTTCGTTGTCCATGACGTGTCCGTTACTTAACTAAATATCACTATAATATTGACGACTCGGAACACTAAGTTTTTTATAAGTAAAAACGTAAAGTTTTACCTTACAGCCTAAACCGGCTTTCACCTATAGAAGGCTTCATCAGAGGCTGATAGGTGAAAGCCGGTTTAGGCTGTAAGGTAAAACTTTACGTTTTTACTTATAAAAAACTTAGTGTTCCGAGTCGTCAATATTATAGTGATATTTAGCTAAATCATTTAGTAATAGTTTGCTGCATGTGTCAAGTGGCTAATTCTTTTGTTTATGCTAGAATGTTTTTTACAGTGATTTGGCAGTTAAAAAGACAGGCTCGTCACTCAAGCAGAAGTAAACTCGTGAACTTTTTTTTGTTTAAATATGTACCATGAAATTAATTTGTTACTTTATACAGGCTTTTAAAAAGTAAGGAGGATATTAATAGTGTACTAAATATACAAGTTAAGTTGTAAATTAATCAAGCTAACAATCAGTTACTATAGCCTGATGCTTATCTTAAAACTAGTTGAGTGATTGACATTCGGTTCCATGGATTTGCATGTACGTGTGTGCGCATGCTTTATTAATTATTTCATGCCAATATAGGCCTATAATTGTTTTGCCAGCATTATTTACATTATCAGTTAAGTAGGAATTACTTCATTAAATCTGTGGTTATTTTTTCCATTTAATCTGTTATTTCAAATTATGTTGTAATTTGCCTGTCACTCTTTGTAAGTAAATAAAAAAATCGGTATGGAGAACCATACATGACTTCCATATTGTAAGATTTATATTTAAAATCA
>CM068370.1:378619238-378691738 GCA_034769895.1 Magicicada septendecula | reverse complement strand
ATTTACTGGTGATGCGTGCGTGCGTGCGTGCGTGCGTGCAAGTCTTTCACAAGGTATTCAGAGTCCAACATTTTAAAAATATTGTGATACTTTGAGCAAAGTTAGAACAGAGATAGATACTGCTGTTTCATTCAGCACCAAAATGTCTGAAACATTTCTCCACTTTTATCCATGTTTTGTTTGTTAATCCATTATGTGCCATTCTGCTCTTGAAGTAAGAGCTGTTCATGAGTTCTTATTGAACTTGGATTTGATGTTAGAAATATCTGTTTAGATTTGTTTAATTACTGGAAAACAAACACATGCTGTTTACATAAAAGAAATATAAAATTTTGTTATCATTAATATTGTTAATAGTTAATACAAGAGAAAATAAATTAGCCTATACTAAGTTTAAAAAAAAAGGTTATGTAAGGAATTATTTATTTTTTAATGAAACAATTAAAACTTTATATGAATATCAATTCAAACATCATTTTCTTCTTTAATGTGAGGAAGAGTTTTTTCAGCTAAATCAGAAGTAATATATAAGATTATAAGTAATTTAAAAAATAATTATTTTCTTATAGAAATAGTAAACTTTACGTTGCTAGACATATCTCATTTCAAATAGAGAGTGGGCTATGCCTCTCGCACAGATAAATGTACACTATGTTAAGTATAGTACTGGAGTAAAAAATAATCGTCTTTATAGTCCCTATATAAAAACTCTAAAAAACTCACAAGTAACAATTTGAATACTGTAAGTTTGCCTGTATAAATAAATAATAAAATATATCTTAACCCAGCAGTGATGCTAGCTTTAATCACCCCCCCTCCCAATTACATCTAGGATTAGTCCTATACTCATTCCTTCAGCAATATGATTCATACGTTAATAGGCATATTACTATTTATTAATTATATTTTATAAAATATTTATTGCTGGAAAATATTTAGGCTTGTTTAAAGTTATATGAATTAATCAGATTTACAACTGTATAACATGGTCTCAGAATAGTAGTGATACTCATAGGAGAACTGCATTATTTGGGAGTATATCAGAAAAATTGGGCAGCACTCTGTGGTACATACAGAATTATCAGGCTATCATTATTTAAGTATCTACATATTTGTTTACGTTGTTAAATTTAAAAAATAATACATGCATAATAACTAATTAATCTGGTTTGCATTTTAATATATTGTTATATACTAAAATATACATTGCATTACTGTACTAATTTTTTATATCACAGTTATAATATCAGTAACTAAATAAAGTCTTCAAACAGGAGTATTATATGCACAGAAATAATCTATTTTGAAGGTAATGAAATAGCACATATTAAGAAAAATTAGTCTTGAAGATAATTGATGCATATTATTTTTGTGTGTGGGCATTGAGGCACTGAACTTCATCTTCAGCAACTTTTTCCTCAGGCGTTTCCATTAACTCAGGAACAAGCAAGAGCCTTTCCTCGACATCCACAGTTGCCGATCATTCACTTCTTTTGTCATTTTACACATTGGTACTTCCTCTGCTTGTTCTTATTCCATTTCCACTTGCAATAGTAAGGTCCCCTTGGTCACACCTGTTGACTTCTTTTTCGGCCAATGACACTTGCTTGATCGAATGGTTGGCAGACCCTGTCATTTTAGCCATGCAAAGCTTTATCTTCTCTTGGCCAACCCTCAGGACATTCTTTCTTAAGTCCACAATGAATCCGTAGGCATTCATAATGCTTGTGCCAAGAAGCACTTCATCGACAATGTCTGCAATGAGCATTTGGTGGCCAAAGTCAAGGAGACCCAGGCGTACACGTACGTCTACTTGACCTAATACTTTGACGTGGCTTCCAGTCACAGTCTGTATTGTACAAGAACTAAATTGAGGCTGTTGGTTGCTGATTTAAGTCAGGGCACACAATGGACATTGTTGCACCCCTGTCAACTGTAAATGATATTGGTTTACCTTCCGCATATCCTCTAACGATCAAGTTTCCACTGGTCTTATGTAGTGTGAAAACTGTGTGCTGTTATGGAACTTTAATTTCTCCAATTGGTGCAATCACTCCCTTCTCTTGGTATTTTATTATTCCAAGTCTACCTGTAGGTGACCATGTTTCTCACAGTTGTAACACTTCAGTATTCTGTGTTTTTCCCATCGTTCAAATCTTGTGATGCTCTTGAACTTTTGAATTGTTTGTCTGGCATCATTGTTTTTCTGCACCCGTCGTAATGACAATGTGATACTGGGGTCTTCTGACTACAGTGTGATGACATAAACACATTAATGTAGCGGCATGCTGACTTGGCAGCTTCAAACTTGAAGGCATGAACAAGAGCTAGTGAACTATTTCAGTGTCTTACCATTCGTAACACTTGCTGAGTTCACAGTCTCAGATGCCAGTCTAATTAGTCTGCCGATACTTACTTCAAACTCTTGAAGACTCTCTCCGAATGCTGTTGCCTTGCTCTTAACTGAGTGCAGTACACATCTCGCAAATGTTTATCCCCATACCGTAATTCTAAAGCTTTTATCAATTTGGCATAGGTGTTATGGCTGTCAAGTGGCACTTTCTGTAATAGCTCTGCTGCAGATCCTTTTAAAGCGAGAATAAGTGAAACTGCCTTGTCTCTCTCTGTCCAATTATTTGTGCTACCAGCAGCTTCAAAATTGCTGAAGATATGTCGCATAGTGAGTGCTTCCATCAAATATTGGAGCCTTGACATGAACTGCCCCAGCTGCAGGCAAAGTGACTTTCCCGGTTGTCTTATTTTCTGTGACTTTTTCTGTCTTTACACATAGCTGTATTTTCATTAACTGCCCTACTTCACTCTTAATCTGCTCTTTCATATTTGCAATTGGCTCTTTTATAGTTGTGACTGAATCTTTTATAGTTGCTAAGGTCTCCTCTACTTCAGATATTTTATTTGACATGGCTTCTTCTATGACAGATATTTTTGTAGACATCGATTCTTCTATGTCAGATATTCCAGTAATTTGGTTATTATGTGTGGTTATTATGTTTGGTTAATATGGTTATTATCACCTCATAATTCACTGAAATCACCACATAGGAGACCCAACACTGCAGCTGTATGTTCTTGCATCTGCTTTTGCTCCTGTATCAACGGTTTGATATCACATGTTTCACGCTTCTTTTCCTGTGGCTCATGTCGCCGTTGTTCTTCTTTTTGTCGATCTTCCGACTTCGGGAAGAGTGCTTTCTGCCATTCTTCTGCTTCTTCTCTTTCCCATCGGTGTTCTTTTTTTTTTTTGTCTCTTCCACCTCTTGCCTGCGTTTCTCATCCTGTCGTTTCTCTGTCTGCAACAGCAGCGCCCGGAAATTTTCCATCATCTGACTGGCATCCATGTTTGCAGATAAATTATAAATTACACTGGTCTTGTACAAAGTGTCCTCTGTTTCCACTGTTAAAGGTTCCGTACCACTTCTAACACCACTGTTACGATGGTCTCACTGATTGTCGCATGGTACAGTGGAAAATAAAATACAGAAACCAATGAAGTCACTAATCACCAGCTTGAATTAATCACAATTAACAGTTTGAAATCAACAACATAGTCTCATACAACAATTCAAGTTAAACTGTACACACGAAATAATAATGCCAAGTAATAGATTTTTGCACTAAATATAAAACAGTACTCACTTCTCACAATGCTTCAACAACCACTCGATCCGCTCTAAAGAAATCGCTCAACACACATGACTTCTAAGTGGCAGCTGTTGCCTATTTATAGTCCACAGATGTTCCATAATATGCATCCTTAACAGGCACTCGAAAACTCTAGAGGATACGTGAGTGTGGCCTTGGCAGCAACACATACCTCCTTGGCTGGCCGGGAAACATGTAGAACAACACTCTCTGTTGTTCAAAAATGTTCCATCGATTCACCATTGTGTTGACTGTTGAATATATTTGAAACTTACCATTTAAACATTTTCTTTACATTTTGAATTGGTTAAAACTCTAGGATGTAGGCTACAGCTTCCAGGTCTTACATTATCCCTGTAAGTATTATGTTTTTTAGATAATTTTACATCTTTCATCTCCCATAAAACTCTTTCTTCCATGTATTTAGTTTTCAGCCAAAAATTGATTTTAAAGTGACTGCAAAAATGTAGTGTAAAGTACAGTGATAGATAGCTCTGCTGCAAATGAACTCTAAACTGTAAACAACAATTATTATTTCATGGAAAAAATGTTTAAGGTTATTAAGTTTTTCTGCAGGAAGTTAAGAATTAAGTAAGATTTATAGATTTTGAGGCAGTTGTTATGTGTTTAAAATTCAGGTTCATAAAGATGTTGATCAGCTATATGAGAAATTTTGTGAATGGAAAACAATCTTAGCTGAAAATTCAAGGTGTGAGGTTAGTGATGGTAGAAAATGTGTTTGTTTCTTTTCCAGTATTAAAAATACAAAGATCTATAATATACGTAAAGTTGTAGGGTATATATTAAATATTCCTAATTCAAATGTGTTTTTAGAAAGAATATTCTCTTAAATGAAATTTGTGGGCAGATGTTACAAGAAGGAGTTGATTGAAGCAGAATTAAAGATTGTTGTAAACTTTGCCTTTTTGAGCAAGTTTTTAGAATATAAAAAATGTTAATAAAATGTTAAGAAGGAAAAAAATCTGAAAATAAATGTGAGGTAACACAGCAATAAAAACTAATAGCACACCAAGCCCTTCGAAACCTTTTTTTTAGACTAATGATTTAATGTGCTTAGATTCTAACAAGTAAATTATTTATTGTACATCTGTACAATCACGTGTTAACATGTTATACAAATATTTCACTTGGAATTTGAGTTTTTGTTAAATTTCCTGATGTCTATGAAAATCTTCTTTTTTCCTCAAGAAAACCTAGTAACCATAATATAGACTCTACAAAGAAATCAGTTGGAAATTCAAAGTCTCTTTTGTAGCTATCTTATTTTTGTACACAGATTAACAGTCGAGATCGCCAGATCTATGACATCATGTTTATTAGGTACATATTAATTAATTAAATTCCTCTGAAAAAATGACCTCATTTACAAAAGATGTTTCTACTCAACCATATGTTTGTTTGTAAGCTTATGTTTCCTTATGTATGAGCAAGTCATAAGTAACATGTATTGTCACTAGGTAATTATTATCTAAATCTTCTACTGCTTTGGAAGATCAGAAGTGAAGGTTTTATGTGGCAACCTAATGCTAGATTAACTAATCAACACTACAATAATCTATATAACTTTGTTATATCTTTCAAATGCTAAGATAGTATAAATGTAACCTTAGTGTTTCATAAAGATTGGTGAAGGGTTATGTTAACATACAGACAGGTTTTATGTTCTTTACACTTAGACGTTTGTTAAATTTTGTAAGAACTTGTAATTTTATAATTAATTAAATTTTATTTTACTTGCCCCTCTCACTGTTTATCACCACAAACTCGTCAGTTAACACACATAAAAGGTTTTAATGGCCTCTGTGCGTGAGATCCCTCCAAATGGATTGTATTGCAGGGCCCTTAGGTCCATCATTTTTTTATCCACATTTATATTTCCTGTTCTAAAGTACAGGAAAGTTCTAAACTTCTATTTTCTAGTGAACCGTATTTACTTTTTAATTCTCAAATATTCTTGGATTTCTCAAAAATCCAATCTCAAATATTGGATTTTCTCAAATATTTTCTTACATAATCTATTCTTGGTTCTAATTCTTGTATATTCCTTCCATTCTTGTGGTATTAGAGTTATTCAGAAAGTTTCCAAAACTCATATAAACACTCCAAGATTCTCTATAGATATTCTTCATTGAGATTTCCTTAAATAATTTTGTCATTGATTCAGTATCTTTTAACTATTTTTGAGAAGTTCCTCTCAAAGCATTTCGTTCTACACCTATTCTGCCTCTTTTTTACTTCCATGTTCTGTAAGAAAATGGAAGTATGGTGATCCCAAAAACATCGTGTTCAAGATAAGGGCTGATTCTGATTGTACTACCCTCAAAACTTGAAGAAGTCATTTTCTCAAGAGTGTCTGTGTGTAGAATTTTTGCTATGGCGAACGATAACTGCCGGAAATTCAAACAGAATCAAATAATTTTTTGCATACATACCTGAGTTGTAGAGGACTCAAGGCTTATTGATTTTGTTGAAGATCGGTTAAGGGGAAGGGGTAGTTTACCTGCAACGATTTATGTTTTAACAAGAGTAAAGTACCGGTACTTAATTTTGATAAATAAACTATTCTGAAAAGAAGGTCATAATAATCCACTGTAGAAAGGTAAATGAAAATCTATAAATGAAAAGGGTAGTTGAAGGGGGAGGGGGTAATTTTCTACAAATGAAAATGATAGTTGAGGGGGAGGGGATAATTTTTTATATGTGTACTATGTTATCAGCAACAAGGAAGTAGTCTGTTGTTAAAATTCCTTCCCAGACTGTTTGGCCATGGTCCAATGTTTTCTGCAAAACCAGACGTTGCCATCTGGCAAATCCAAAAAAGCCATCGACTGCCATCATCAATGAAAATCGATGCGCTAATATGAGGTGGTATTTGTTAGTGACCACAGTACTATGGTTAAGGCTGTAGAAAGAAGTAGTTTCTATGGAGATATTTCATTTCGAAAATGATATTAAATATAAATCTTAGAACATGGAAGTCATGTATGGTTCTTCATACCGATATTTTTTTTTTAATAAGCCTTTTCAAAGTTTTCTATGTAATTTTTCAATAGTTTTTCAGTTTTACAGTTTTTAAACACACACAGTATTTATAAGTAGTAATATGTATAATGTTTGGAGATAAACTAAGCTTTACTACTAAGCAGTAGATATATATTCATCATTTACTAGTATTCAAAAGTTAAATTTTTGTTGAGGATAAATTAAGTAGACCTTGAACAGTTTGTAAATTGATGTGAACTTTTTATTGTTGCCTTTTAAGTTTTTTTTTTTAGAAAGTTGATAAGTTGTGTTATATGCTCTTCAAAAACAACTTTTTTGTTGTGAGATCAACTTTATTAGAGATCACAACCTGCTGCCATGAGGGAACTATTTTGGCCACCACCTTCATTTATTTTTCTGGTTCTAGCTATAATTTTTTTTCTTCTGAAAATTGAAATCTTGACTGGTTTTGAAATGTCTATCCCTGCAGGAAGATGTTATGTTTCAAAGATATGACACAAGTTTACCAATTATTTAAAAATGTTTGGTATACTTGCTTGTTCTTCTTTAAAAAAGTATTCAGTTTTTCAGGACAGGTTTACAGGACAGTATGTTACTAGGAGAGGCATTTACTGGTGATGAAACAGTTAATGTTATGTACCTTGTCTCTTAGATTTTCTCCCTGTTAATGCATCGTTACACCAAGTGGGCTATGCATCATTTTACTGAAAATGTTGGAAAATTCTGAGAATAAGACAGCCATCATAAAGTTTGGGGGGGGGGGCATTGTTTTGCAGGATAGGTAGGATAGGTTGTGTGTGTGTGTTGGGCAGCCCCATATATAGAGGGGGGGGGGCACTTGCCCAGGACAGCAAATTGGGCAAACATTTTTAGTCACTGAAAAGGGGAATACGTATACCATTATATTGTTAACTTGAGAGATTGTGGAAAGTGTATCACAGTGGAAGCTTTCAAGTGATTGTTTGTTTCTTGTTTGTATAGCAGTTTTCTAGGTGCAGTCACAAGTGTTTTCATAATTGACTTCAAAATTAATTATTCACAAATTTTTCTGAATTTTGCTTTTAATATTAAGGTTGCCTTTTTTAGTTAAGATAACTTGGAAAACAGTTCCTTTTTTCTGTGCATATCAAAACAAAACAAAAACACAGCATATACGGTGGGAAAGTGACATGAAAATTAAGTAGTCTTCATGTTATCAAAATACCTAAATATGGGCCTAGAGACAAGTAATAAAAATGTGTGAGTGAAAATGGTGGGGGTAGAGGTAATGTTAACAGAATGTGATGTGAATTTGAGTAATGTGAGTGTACATTTACCAAAAATTCTATATATTATGATTATATATAATGACTAATGTTCGGTAAAAATTGTGACTTTCTAGTATAAAACAATGGGTCTAGATTGGCTAATGTAATTTATTTTATGTCCCACAATTTAGGTTGAGTTTTGTGCAAGTTGTGTTATTTTTAATTGCTGCTCCCCCCCCCCTGCCAACACACAATAGTGAATCAACTATAATGACCATATTTGTACCATACGTTTATTTATATATAACTGAATACTAAGTAACTAAGTACTTTCTGGCTATAATGACAAAACCAACAATCCATTGTGACAAGATATTGCTTACACTAACCAACCCTCACCCATTGTCTAACAAATTGCTAAACAGTGTTCCAGCCAGTGGCGGCTGGTGGTTCCAAATTTTGGTGGTTGCAGTAGTTGTTGAGTTGATGGGGGAGAGGATGGGGAGGGGGTAAAAGGGCTCATTAAACAGGGCACAGACCAACATATCTGCATCATACATAGTGCTGTCGTATGGAAAAAAAATTGAAGGTTACTGTTTTCCCCCAAAAGAGAGCTGCTAATGATAATGGAATGATTCTATCAGTATGTCTACCTATGCCAGATTCCATCGTCCCACGTACTCATGAATGATTGCTACAAGAATCACTAACTTTGCAGTAATCAAATACTAAATATGCAGAGAAAAGGAAAAGATAAACAGAATCATGCTTTTTATACCTATAAAATAATGCACTGATTTGAAAGCGATCCTTGTGTTTACGAGAAATAAAAAATAAGAAGAGCAAATTCATAATACAGGCTAGTTATTTTTAAATGACTCATTTGAGCTGTAAGAACAGATTTTCCCTGTATGTAAACTGCAAGGCACATAAATTCAACTACATAAAATATTACTTGAAAATTCTACTCTAAAAGAGAAGTGAGTGGAATACTGCCTGCTTTCATTTACGAACAACAAGAAAAAATAAAGCAGTATAAAATATTAAAAATTTTACAAATCTTTCAATTTTTATTTTTGATTGACACGTAATGATCACAATCACAGTTATACAAAATTATAACTATAATTTTATAACCTCAAAAACAATGAGTACACGTTTACTTTGAACTAACGTAAACACTAAACCTGATACAATTTACAAATCAAGAAGGCTGTGCACACTTCATGACAAAATTAAAGATGCACTACAGCGCTGTTAGTGGAACGTTGCGCAAACTTTGCAACCGCCTAGCTAACATAGGGAATATACAGTAACTGTGAAGAGTAACACACGTTTTCCCATATGCTTGTGTAGTAAGCTCTGCCATTTACTCTTCAAGTTGCAAGTGGGCCACAACCACCAGCCTGCGTGCCACATTTGAATTGTACGTGAACATTGCCGCATAGAATCTAATACGTTTTCCATTGAAATTTATTACACTTTTAAGTGCTTAATGATTTCGTATATTATTTTATAGTTTAGTTATTCTATATTGGTGGTTGTGCAACGCTGCAACCATAACACCAGCCGCCACTGGTTCCAGCAAATTGTACTCTTATGTTTTCTGGAATGCTGGTTGATTTTTTACTAATTATTTTTCCTTCAGATTTAGTTCATTCCAACATGACAGAAACATGTCTGTTATTGTAACAGAAAACAAGCATATAGATAAAAGACATATGGCAAACAAGATAGACTTTGATTTAAGATTTATTTTATTCAACAACAAAAGTTAATTTACTGTGATGTTATCGTAAATTATTCAATTTATTATTTACATAATTAATGTGTTAGATTTATTGTTATTGCTACTCTTATTGTTTGTTTTTGAATTCAAATTGAAGTTCAGAGTTTCCTTGGGAGAATCAAAGTTCTCATAATTCAGTATCATAAGTGATAATATCGGTATTTGTGTGTACACTTGTGAAGTATTGTGTATAAAAATGATGTCACACAAACACACACACACTCAGAGTGATGGTAATGGTTGTATTGATGTCTTATCAGTGGTATAACAAGATATTTCACAATTAAAACAAGTAAACAGTTATTATATTTAAATCAGAAATGAAGTGGAAATATGTTAATAGTCAGTTAGTGTGATTATCAAGAACTATCTGTGAAATGGTAAACCATCATATTGTTCCTTGTCAGCCAATGTCATTGTCGTTAAATGATTTTATTAGTATTTTTGTAACACTCGTTAACTGCTTTTTGTGGATATAATAAAAATAGTTGTAACATTTTATGAGTGTATGTATGTTTTGCGTGTTGTAATCATTAAGTATATATTTTTGTAAATATTTCTAAACAGAAGAGAAGTTTGTAATTTCGTGACATACCGTTACACAATAAATATTATTTTGCTTCTGTATAGCATCCACGTGCACATGATATTGTACTTACAATGAACACCTGGAGGAAAATGCACCAACTGATGCATAGATGTGTGGAATGAAGAGATAGTAAAAGTGAAGTGAAGCTCAATACCAAAGAAACATAAGTAATAAAAATTAATAAGCAAAAAACTGGGAATGGTAGAATCAGTTTGCACTGTGGGGGACAAATATATTAAAAGAGGTCTTAACATTTGAACCCTTGGAAAATGTGATTACAAACGATGGAAGAGTAAATGAGGATACAGCCAATAATGTAAGAAAGACTACAACGTCTACTATATATTGAACAGAGACGTTTTTAGAAAAAGTGAAATCACTGCAAATATTAAAACACTGATATACCTCATTGTTGTAAGTGGTTAAACCTGATCCTTAAAAAGAATTTAAAAAACCACTAATAGTAGCAGAAATGAAGTATTTCAGAAGCAGGGGGAAGATCAAAGTTGGGTTATGTCAGGGATGAAGAGAGGACTGCAATTAATGAAAAATTAATAGTCTGTAGATTAGAGGACAGGGAGTTGGAATGCTTTATGCATCTCGAAGTTTCTGATCAAGATGGATCAGAATACATTGCCCAAAACCACGCTGGAAGTGGGAAACCAAAGAAAATGTAAAAGAGGAAGCTTGAAGAAGCAGTGAGTATGGAAAATAGAAGAAATTTATAAAAAAGGGGAAAATCAGTGGAGGAATTAAGTGAAGTGATAAGAGATAGGGGGAAGGGTGGAAGCAGTAGATAAGGGAATCATAATCTGATACTCGTTTTCGCATCAGAAAGTGAGAAGTAAAGCATTCATTGAATCGGATGTTTTATTAACCAGTGCTTTAATTCTTTAGTGGCGTGTGAACGGAGTTCACGTATTTTATAAACTTATGTACAGTAATCGATCATACTTTTCAATTATTCTTTAGTTATAGTTAAGCTGTAGACAATAAGACTGTTAGATGAATTAATTGAGTGATTTGTTTCTATTTACTTACTTTTTATATACAGATTAACATAACTTGGTTGGTGGGTCCATGTAGTAGAATTACACCATTAGTAAAAAAAACATTTGGAAGTTTTCATGGGTTTCAATGTTAGTGACACTTCCCGTGTTATACCATTTGAAAACTAACATTTGCATCTGAGTGTCAGAAGATTGTAGTCTAGGGAGTATACTTTTAAGAAGATACGTCTAATTGATAATTACAGTTTTAGTTTAAGAGGATTGTACATCATGTTTTGTGAACTTAATAAAATATTAATTTATGAGAGTGAAAAGCTGAATGTAGAAAGTGTGTAATAAAAGCAGAGCGTATATGTAATAAGTTGGAATTTGGAATAAATTATAATACAATTATTATTAAAAACGTTTTTTTAATGTATTTGTAGAGATTTATCCTTTTTATGTAGAGCATTTTAATTATATGATTGAAATACATTTTTTAATTGTTCTATGAAGAGGTTAGAAGTCGTTTGTATAATTAGAAGTAAATTTTATAGTTATTATAAACCTATGGTTTTTTCCTGTTGTTATTTACAATTATTATTGTAATTTATAAGCCTGTTGGTTTTCAGACATGAAATATATGGTTTAGATTACGTAAGTGTTTGAAATAATAAAAATACTATTAATACTATCACACATCATCACTATCACAGACTCTGAATTTCCTTGTATAGCATTTTATATTGTTAACTATCCACAGAAAGGTTTATTTAGCTAAGAGACAGTAAATTTGAGTTCCTGGTACTAATGTAATTGGCAAAAAAAGATATGTTAATTGGGATATAAAAATATACAAAACATTTAAAAAAACATTTTCAGTCTAAATAATAATCTAATTAATGATTGCAAAAAGTGTGTCACATTACTAACATACGTGTACAAAACACAAGAACTCTATTTGTTCATTATATACATAAAACACTACTGACTCGGATCACTAATTTCTGATAAAAAATGATGAACTTGTACCTGATAGCCTAAACTAGTTTTTGTTCCGTTAGAGCTTCATCAGAGGCTGCTGCTAGGAGTGCTGTCCATCCTGCTTTTGGTGACAGCACGGTCGTTCAAAAGATCAATGTTGTATGTGTTTGGTGTAATATGTTCAAATAGTATGTGTGATTGAAATTGTGTCGGTTCGTTTAGAACGTTGTTTCTATGCGTTTTTGTGTGTTGTATATTTCTAGTTGTTTAAGACTGTCTGGTTTTTGGCTTTTTGTGTGTACATATAGAATTTCCATGTTGTTTTTGTGTTTGTGTATGTGTGATCTGCCTCAATGAGATGGTTTGCAAAGGTGGACTTGGTGGTGGAGAGTGTAGTGCCTTTGTGTGTTCACTGTGTCTCTGAAGCAGCGTCCTGTCTGGCCTATATAGAATTTGTTATGTCCTGATCAGTTTAGTTTGTATAGACCAGGTAAACCAAATTTGTTTTGTTCTTTGTGTGTGTTTTTTGACAGCGTGTCTTCTGTTTTGTTTGTAGTTCTATATGCGATTCTGTATCTTGCTTTTTTTAATTTCCAGGCTATTTTTTCAGTGTGGTTATTGATATATGTTAGTGTTATGAATTTGTTGTTTTCTGTCTTTGTCTGTTGTTTGTGTTGTGTTTTGTGTAGGAATTTATTAATTATTGTTGTGTTGTATCCTTTGGCTTCTGCTTGTGTTTAATTCATCTTGGTATTCTTTTTCATCTAGTGGGATGTTGTTTGGTCTGTGTATCATGGTTCTGAAGGCAGATAGTTTGTGGTGTTGCATTGGATGATTGGAGGAGTTGTAGTGGGTTTTCTGTATATACTGAATTTGTGTCTGTGTTCTAGTTTTGTAATGGTGAGGTCTAGGAAATTTATGCTGTTCTGTTTATTCATTTATAAGCACCTAAATTTTAAGTACTGTTGTAGTTATCATGTAGCTTCCACAGCTAGAATCACTTTTAGATAAAATTATTGGTCTATCAAGCTATGGTCAGTTCCATAAAATTCTAGGTACTTTGATTCCATCTGCAGTAACTTTCTTTCATTTTGGTCAATTGTCCTGTTGGTATATGGTGGTCTGCTGGTATGTGCTGTCCATTTATGTTTATTTTTTTGCTTTCTTCTGGTTCCTGATTGGCTCACTTAGGTTACTTGTGTTTGCTCCAAGTCATTCACTGGCAGTGGACCTGAGAAACTGTACAGTCTCTGTACCATGTACAACCTTTGTTCAGACTCGGACTGCTTGAAGTACCTTTTAAAACAATATTTGTTGTACAACTGACATATCAAGAACATAGAAGCTTCTCTTACAGTTCAGACACTATTTCAAGTATACAGACAGTAGTTGTAGGCTTAGTATACAGAACATATTTTCCTAAAATATTAAAATTTTGTTGTGTGAATAAAAAGCAGTAAACTTGGTATAAATTTAGTAATAATGAAGTCATGTAATGACAACGACATTGGCTGACAATGAACAGTCTAAGTAACTGACAATTAACATATTCCCACTTCACATTTCTGACCGTATCATTAGGTCACAGTGATCTCTGGCCTTAAGGTATTTAATGGTGTGCTAAATAAGATGTTTGAAACAAACAGAGAAATGAGTCTGAAATTCAGCAAAGAAGAATTCTGATATGAATGACACAGGCCTGGCCAATGATACAGCAGGGGCCGACCTAGCAATTTTGCCGCCCTGGGCAGAACGGTTGTTTGCCGCCCCATACTAGGTGAAGAGATTATCAAATTATTCCACGAAATAAAAAACACATTTTAGGTATTCATTTATTGGTTTTGCATCCTAAGATACAAAAAATAACATCATCATGCAGTGTTGTATTAAAAAATATTTAGCTTTCGAAAATAAAAATGTTTTAGAAATCTTTTATACAAAATAGAATCTTTTATACAACATTTAGAGAAATATTGAAATAATAAGAAATGTAGAAGAACGAAAAATAAAATTTTCAAAAAAAAATATAATATAGACTACGTATAAAAATAACTCAATTATAAAATATCCTGAAAGATATAAAAACATAACAATTGAATATAAAAAAAAAGTTTTCAAAATATTAAACACAAACTTAAAATACCTTTTCCTAACCTTTATTTCAGCAAACTCTTTCAGTATTTGCTTGAAATCAATTTTATGACATACATCGTATTCTATTGCGAGAGTGGCCAGACCACTAAGTCGCTCTTGTGTCATGGTTGACCTTAAATAATTCTTTATTATTTTTAATTTCGAGAACGATCTCTCGCCACTGGCTACAGTTATTGGCAGCGTTAAAAGAATTCTAAGCGCAATGGCTATGTTGGGTCCAAAGTTTAATTTTATTATGAACTCTAAAACCTCTTTGGGCACAAGTTTTTCATGTAGGAGTGTAGAGAGAACAGATAGCTTATCTGCAAGGTCCACTCCATCAATATCTGGTGAAATTTGATCTGTTAGAATCAATGCAAGGTCCTTGCAGTGAGCTATCAATTCATCTTTAGGCATTTTCTTTAAACCGTGAATGTCGTACAGAAATGAAAAATATGTATGATGTTCACTGATTTGCGAAAAACGTAAATCAAGGGAATTGATAGCGCAGTCCAAAGTGTGGAAAAAAATTCAATTTTATACTTTTCTTTTGCGTCCATTATGGGCTCGTCAGGGCTTTCATAATCAAATTGTTTTTTTTTAGATCTTGCCCGATGTCTAATTGTGTTTTTAAAACTTGCTTCAGCGTCAATCTCATCAGCTAATTCTCTAGCATCTACAAGTAATTGATTAAAAAACTCATCAGACCGACAATTCTGAAAAAAATCTTTAGTAGTCGTCTTCAGCAAATCCATTACCAAAGATAAGTCAAAGTCTAGTTAATTCAAAGTTTATTGTATACTTAGTATAGTGTCTCAGCAAATTTAGTTTTAAATCTAACGAACGCAATATTGATATTTTGTAATTGGGCGTATGTTGATTTGAAATTGTACATAAGACAAATATAAATATTTGAGATAAAGCTCGTATAATCAAAATTCAAATATTTCTAGAAATTTCAAAAGATTTACGTAATTGCATAATACGCTAATTTATAAATAAAATAGAGTTAATTAAAGTATAAAATAGCATGTAATATTTAAGATAGGAAAACATTAGTGTATATAAACTGCGAAGGTATGCAAGTAAAGAACCATACTGATAATAATTTTTGGAAATGTTCTAGCGGCAACGGTGACAGTTTTATAGGTCATCCCTATAAATAGAGGACCAGGAACAACAGTCTTCAGATTAATGCGAGCCGCGACTGAAAATTGTACTTAATATTTTGTTTAATAAAATTGAGAGAAATATATACGTTCATATATTTAATTTCTTTTACGACAATAAATATAATAAGTACTCGAATCGTCATTGTCAGCTTATTGCAAGTCGACTGACGTATTTGGGTATTTTAAACCTAATAATTGTCCCAGTTGATTGACCCACTTTGGGACAATCTGCAATTTCATTTCGAGTTACTCCAGTAACGAACTCCGTGACATTTCCTATACTTATATAGGAGTGCACGTGAGAGGTTTACTCCGCGATCAAGTAAAGATTTTGAGAAGAATGTAAGTAATCTTACTGAGCTACATGTCGCTATGTAACAAGAACTCTTGTATTTTGTCCATGACGTGTTCTGATGAAGCCTGATACAGGCGAAAGCTAGCTTAGGCTCGGGTAAATAGTTTTTACGATTATTACCTAAAATACTTGTGTTCCAGTGTCGTAAAGTACAATACGGTATATAGTAGTAACAAGAACGTTACAGTACATGTGTTAGTACGCGACTGGATGGAGAGTTATTTAAAGGAATAAATCAGTTTAGTTATTTCTTGCGAAGATTTAAAAATTGTCTTAGTTTTGAGGGAAGAAGGAATTTGGAAATTGAATATTTGACTATTATCAATAAGTAGGAGAAAGCGGGGTTAAAATAAAGTACGATTATCTGAAGTCATTTAATTTATATATATATATATTTTTTTTTTTTTTTTTTGTAAATATGCCGCCCCTAACAATCTGCCGCCCTGGGCAATTGCCCAGTTTGCCCATACCTGTATCGGCCCCTGTGATACAGGATAAATAATGATTAATTATATTGAATATTGGTAATGAATTAATAAGCAAACAGCGTTATTTTAGTACAGTTTGTAGTCTTACTCATTAATTGACTATTAAAATTTGTATCTTTTCAGACTTCAACTGAAGTCTTATCGGTTATTAATAATTAAATGAATGTTATATGTTATATTATAATTATATGTAATGTTTGGTCCAGGGATTTGTTTAGTGTACTTAGGCAGAGAACAGTGAGCAAATACAAATAACAAAATGTATATATCAAGTAAAATATAACGTTATTTATTTTATCTAGAAAACATGAAAAAAATCATGAACACACTTATTCCGCCTTAAGGCGTAAAACTGATTATCAGTAAACTACGACTACAAAATACTACTATGTATATCAAAAGTTATGCACACTCAACACTTCTTGTTAGGCCTATTTTCATATTTTTTCGTTCACACAAACATACACATTTACTTATTTTTTATTTTTGTTGAGCTCAACTTTATAATTTATGAAAAAGCCAGTATTTAAAAATGTTGAAATGGTATACATATTGTTGAAATGACTACTTCCCTTGATTGTGCTGGGTAGAATTTACTTGAGTCTGCAGACTGACATGGTGAAGCCACTCGGGCAACTTCGGCTAGGACGAACATAAGAACAGTAACGAAGTTGCCCGAGTGGCTTCACGCTGTCAGTCTGCAGACTCAAGTACCGAGACTGCAGACTGACAGCGTGAAGCCTCTCGGGCAACTTTGTTATGTTCGTCCGCCGCTATTGTCAACATTCATTGTAATATTAAATGCATTTTTTCTCTGTAAACACAGAACTGAACGTTCTACAGTTGCAGACGATAACAAAAACGATGATTAATCAGAACACAGGAACATTAGCTACTGTTAAAAACCCCGTTGGGACAAATATAGGTCTATACGCACATGTGTGAACTAAGTGTGAGTAGCAGACAGTATGTGAATATAATTGAAGTTTGAAGAAAATGAGCTGCTTTCGTATTTGCAGTAAGATTAATTTCTTAATTAAAATATAAAACATCATTTATACTAACTTTTCCAGCAATATTAAAAATTAGGATAACTTACAGAACATTCTCACTTAATTTATTACGATTATACAGTAATGTAGACTTACCGTAGTTATAACAGCTTGTATGTCCAGTAATGAGAGAGCGTTTATTCCTTTGTCCACCCAGTTTTTGTTTTGAGTAGAAGAACTTTGTCACTTGCAGGGTTGATGATGTTACGATTTAAGTCTTGACTGTTTTACAACATTACGATTTAAGGCTGTACGATTTTACAGCTTTCATAACTATATAATCTTTTACACCTGACGGCAGGCTTTAGAAATACTTGATTTACACTTTGCACAGAAGTCCTAAATTCTCAAAATAAATAGTCAACGCTACAACTAACAGTAGTCTCGTACTCGCTCACTGTTTTTTTTTTCTAGTAATGTGTACATTTTTAAGGAATTTGTTATTTTTATTTTACACTTCCGTTCATGAAACAGAACAACACTTGAAGAATTCTTAACGTCAAAACATATTTAAGTTCACTTGGTTATTACACTTACAGAAGTTTATAAAACTTTAAACAGTTATTAGTGCAGCAACAAGGAGGCAGCAATAGCTTCTTGCTCGCTCACGCTAGGTTTCGATATTGATAACGACTTCTTTTTGGGCACTTTAGTTGAAAAGAGCCGTCGTTGTGGTTCAAACTTCATTTGTTTTGAACACGACGGTTTCGATTCCAGAGGAAGAGCTCGTTTGAGTTTCCTGGCATCTAATGTAGGTATAAAAGGTTGAAGCAGCCTATTAATTACTTCAACGTCTTCAGCACATTCCATTTTAGCAAGAACGGTTTCAAAATGCTGTCTGAGTTTAGCCCTACTTTGCTCCATGTCTTCATTTGGTAAAGTATGTCTTAATTCCTTTATTATTGACTCTTGTTTTGCAAAGTTGGGATGTTCTTCTATTATTAAAACTCCTTCAGAATCACTTTTTTGTTCTTCACAGCTCTCATTTATTTTCCTTCTGACTGCATGGATATGTTTGCACATATTAAATTTTATGGCCGAGTCGGGACAGCTGCACGCATAAGCGTGAATACACACTTTGCACTCGGTACACCGCAGGTCGCATTTACAGTGCAGTTGTTGTCTCTCTCTCCTATTTCGTATACCTCGTTTCTGCTTGTCGACTGCAATTTCCACAGAGTTCCATCAAAAACAATTTCTTCTGTAGAAATTTTTAGTGACTCTTTGTGTCTGTAACGAAGGGCAGAAATCTTACTCGTTAATTTACCTCTAGTTAGGTAAATTAATCTGTCGTAAAGTTTGTCTCTTACAAAGCGCATTAACGTATGCAGTGAAATGTCTAGTCTTTTGGGTTTCTTCCCGCCCATATAAATATGTTTCAGAAAACCATGCATGCGTTCCAAGTGCATATTGGTGTTTAGACCCGCATGAAGACGGAAGCAATACGCCCAGCTCTTGACAGTATCTTTATATTCGTGTTCAAAATACAAACCAAAGTCTTTTGTGTCCGTGTCACTTTTCATTTTATCGATACTTTCTGGAAGCATGCGGACAAATGCAGCTTGGTCTCTTTCTTCTAATAACGTTCGAATCAATTTGTACGTCTCTGCTTGATTCTCGCGACCTTTGATTTTGATCAAATTTTTCCGCCAGGCGCGGTCCACATGCCACGAACAGAAGAGGCGGAATGGAGGAGGCGGCATAAACTTGACCCAGGCATTATAAAACACCTCAGCCATATCTGACATAAAAACATTTGTTTGAATTGGTGATTCAATTACATCTACTATCACAGACACAAACACTTCAAAAACAGCCGTATCTCCTCTGTTCGAAAACATAAAACCACAAGGAAATCCTTGGTTAAGATCATCTAGTATGAGCAAAGTAGTCAGCTCGAAATCATAACAATTCAGGCCACGAGTGCTGTCACAGCAGATATAATTGTTGCCATATTGTTTCAACATGTCTTTTTGTGCCTCATTCATTATTATCAAAACAAAATCTTCAGCACGAAATTGTGAGTGCGTTTCTAACAGTATGCCTTGAGGTTTGTAAAAACGCACTACCTCACCAGCTGTTTTCATTTCTTGAATCCAGGATTCTACACTAATACCATCATTACTGTGCCTGATAGCTTCGGATTTCAAATTGTACTGATGTTCAATATTAAAGAGATCTTTTCTTGAGAGCAAATCTTTGCGTTCCAAGTCCTTATTACCTATGGAGAACGCGGCAGGTCGACAAAAACTATCTTTTTATGAAGATGTGATCAACATCATCACAAGTAAATTCAAAGGATTCAGGTAAACTACAAATAAATATCGGTATGGAGAACCATACATGACTTCCATGTTTTAAGATTTATATTTAAAATCATATTCGAAATGAAATATTTCCATAGAAACTACGTCTTTCTACTTATTGCTTCAGAATTAACCACAATACTGTGGTCACTAACGTATACCACCTCACGTGTTCGCACTCGATTTTCACTGATGATGGCAGTCGATGCCACTGCCGAAAAGTCTGGTTTTGCAGAAAACATTGGACTACGGCTAAACAGCCCGGAAAGCAATTTTAACAAAAAACTACTTCTTTGTTGCCGATAACGTAGTACACATATAAAAAATTCTCCCCTCCACCTTCAACTATAAATTTTAATGATAGAAAATTACCCCCATCCCGTTCAATTAACCTCTTCATTTATAGATATTTCATCTACGTTTCTACAGTGGCTTATTATGAGCTTCTTATCAGGATACTTTATTTATAAAAATTAAGCACTTTACTCTTGTTAAATCGTAAAATGTTTCAGATAAACTACCCCTTTCTTTTAACCGATCTTCTCTAAAATCAATAGACCTTCAGTCCTCTACAATTCAGGGATGCATGCAAAAAAATATTTGATTCTGTTTGAATGTGCGGCAGTTATCGTTCCTCATAAAAAAATTACCCTTACACTCGCGAAGTGAAATTTTTTTTTATTCTTGTATGTTATATAAACAAGTGGAAAATAATTTTAAACTGCAGTCGAAGTACCTAACTCACATCTGACAACAGAATACGTACATGAATAAATGGCGGGCATAGATGAGAACGAAGGTAGCCGAAGTTGCCCGAGTGGCTTCACCATGTCAGTCTGCAGACTCGTGTAGAACTTCACACGTGAGGTGGTATACGTTAGTGACCACAGTATTGTGGTTAATTCTGAAGCAATAAGTAGAAAGACGTAGTTTCTATGGAAATATTTCATTTCGAATATGATTTTAAATATAAATCTTAAAACATGGAAGTCATGTATGGTTCTCCATACCGATATTTATTTGTAGTTTACCTGAATCCTTTGAATTTACTTGTGATGATGTTGATCACATCTTCATAAAAAGATAGTTTTCGTCGACCTGCCGCGTCCGTCACATTCTCACCGATATGTAAGCTACAGGTTCGTGCCACTATACCGCCCAGTCTACCAGTCTAGTTATCAATTTTAAATTAATTTTAACTTCTGATAAAGATGATATATTCCTCGAAACATTTTACAAAACTTATATATTAAGGGAAGTGGCGCTTCCCCCGAATCCATTGACGCTTAGCCACTGCGTCTTATACTGTATGAGTATCAAGGCACTTTTTCGATCTCTGTGGAAAAAAAAAAATTTTTCCACTACTGATACGTATGATTATACGTGTGATACTCTTTATTGACTAAATTAAATCTAGTAAATGTGTGGATATAGCTGTATATATCTTGGTACACGCATGCGTGCACACGTACACGGGCGCGCGTGCACGTAAAAGTGCCTTAGTAACGTAAGAAGCCGTCAATTACATAATTTTCTGAAGCAATGATACAAGAGGTGGGGGTTTATGACCATTTACTCACATTGATTGCTCTGAAGGGATCCGTGTTTCTACAGTATACCTCTAAATAGACAAAATCCCTTTTAGACTAATAACTTTTAGTGCTAACTGAAAAATTTAGCAAGACAAACGTACGTTTAAAACGAGATGGATAAGCCTACTTTCAAGTGTGACATTTGCAATAACATATTTAGTAAGAGGGGGAATTTAAATTCACATGTAACTAGTTCCTAGTAAGTATAGCGATGTAAAGTTCGAGTGCAGTTTTTGTGATTTTATCTGCAACACGAAGCGTTCATTGCAGCGTCACGTTCAAAGAAAACACTTAAGGTCTAGAGATTCACAGTCGAATGTAAAATGCCCCCTTTGTACCGAAACTCGGCCCTCAAAATGTAAAATCATGAATCATTACACTACACACCATGATATTGTGATACGAACGGACACACTGGATTTTCAAAATGAGGAGGAATTTTATAACTGGAAGAGAATAACTGAGAAGGAAGAAGTATGCGAATTTGTCATCTCTCGTTCTAAATATATTCATCAATCGGATAGCTCGTCCAGAATGGTATTTTCATGCCACCGCGATGGTGAGTTTAAAGCAAAAGGGAAACACGTGCGACACACCTAACTAGGCGGTAGCAACAAAATCAACGGCCACTGTCCGGTCTAACTTGATGTCGTGTTTCATCCACGAGGGACTATAACAGTGCAATACTGTAAAACTCATGTCGGCCACACTGCAGACTTGGGACGCATGAGACTATCAGAGATGGAAAAGAACTTCAATTATATTCACATACTGTCTGCTACTCACACTTAGTTCACACATGTGCGTATAGACCTATATTTGTCCCAACGGGGTTTTTACAGTAGCTAATGTTCCTGTGTTCTGATTAGTCATCGTTTTTGTTATCGTCTGCAACTGTAGAACGTTCAGTTCTGTGTTTACAGAGAAAAAATACATTTAATATTACAATGAATGTTGACAATAGCGGCGGACGAACATAACGAAGTTGCCCGAGAGGCTTCACGCTGTCAGTCTGCAGTGTCGGTACTTGAGTCTGTAGACTGACAGCGTGAAGCCACTCGGGCAACTTCGTTACTGTTCTTATGTTCGTCCTAGCCGAAGTTGCCCGAGTGGCTTCACCATGTCAGTCTGCAGACTCAAGAGAAACTTCACCACTCGGGAAGTCTGCTCGTGCATGCATTGTTCTGCTGTTTTCACTGTTACATTTTTACGTGTTACTGCCGAACTGTCAATTAATTACTGTTATTGATGAATATTTAGCCAAATACTGTTTTCACTTTGAAATATATAGAAAGATTCACATTTTTGTTGTATGCGGGCGCCCGCGATTATATTACGTAACTTTTTTGCTGCTCGTAACTTTTTTGCTGCTACACTGTGCAAAATATGGTGGTCGACTGGCGTTAAGTGTTACAAATTTCTGTTTGGTTCGTCTCTAAGCTGGTTCTCTCCGCTACCCGCTATTCGTCTCGTCCTCAGTACTGTAACGTTCCGCTGAGTTTGGTATCACCTTTTTAACTCGTAATTAACTGTTTCTCGTCAACAACATACTGGCGGAATTAATCACTGGCTATAAATAGATTTTCGTCTTTTGCTGCATAACCATACATGGTCATGAAAATATTTACTGGCTATCGCGTCACCTCAAAGGGGCCTCATCTTTACATGTTATAGAATTTATGAAATTACTCAATAATATTTAGGTAAATTTAGACCCATTACAAGTTCAATAGTTAAAATTATTTGGTAATAGTATAAATTATTATTTATGAGAATACTGTATACATATTGCCTATTAAAAATTTCAAACCATGAATTATTCAGTACCTAGAATTGTAATTCATGTTTTATGCATTGTAATAAACCAATGCACAAAATCTACTTTGTTCTTATTAAAACGCTTCACGCTTAATATCACTGTTCAGATATTTTCATGCAGATGCGTTTTTGATCTACTGTGAGCAAGGATGGCACCCACCTAGCACAAAGCTTTTTTCATTTGCAATTCCTCATGCAAAATATGTCCGACACGTTTTTCCAAAATGCCTATAGTCTTAGTAATTTTGTGCACTTTAATTCATCGCTCATCCAAAACCATATCATGCACGTGTTATACAGTTTCTGGTGTTGGTGCCGTTTTTGGACATCTTTCACATGGATTGTATTCCAGGCTGATACGACCACGTTTAAACTCGGCAGCCAATTTTTTAACTACTGAAAACGAATGAGAAGATTCCCCATACTCTTAAATGGACCTTGAGTAAATTTATCGTGGTGTTAAACCTTCTTTCACAAAGAACTTTATGACCACACAATACTCAATTTTCTCCATTTTAAGGAATATGGACAACACTTCTGTTTTATATGGCTGTATAATACAAATTATCTGGTAGAGTGACCAGAAATTGCACACGCATGCTAACAATAGATGTAGTACCAACATAAGAAAAAAACATTCGCAATAATGCTGCTGCCTGTAGTCGAGGCCGAGAAATTTTCAGACTGCCCTCATATCTACCTGGGATAACAAAAATGTTTCTCACAGGCCAAGTTGTTCATGTCATAATCTGAAAAAATTGTAACTAAATAATTTTTTTTTGAAACATAAGAAAAATGCAGGAAAACATTAACTAATCCTTTGCCTTATAGATATACATTAAACTACAAATTAAAGTAAAAGTGAACCGTTTACATCAATTAACAACAGAAATACGACAAATTAAGTTATAATATTCACTAAATTGTTGAAATGTACAATTTATTGGTTTTATTATTTTTATGGGTTTGTTTATGATCAAACAAATTTTTAAAAATTGTGGAACGATGGATAGTAACGGTTTTGACAATACAGATGTTTAAAAGTTATAATTGTCTAACTTTAGTTTTTGGATGAGTAAATTTTCAGATCTTGTAGTACTTATTAGTGAAAACCTCATAACGCAATGTATTTCCTTATCTTCCCCATGTGACTTCTGAATGATGTATTTCTTTTTTTTATATTGTAGTATAAGATGTCATTGTTTGATGACTGTATTAAATATTAGATATTTGTAATTTTACTCACAAAAATCTAAATCCCTGGAAGAAAATCCTTTATGTGACTGTGGAATTACTAATTACTGTATATCGTATAACAATAGCATGTCGCCAGATCTGATAATGCTGGTGTTATAGACAAATGTTTAATAAATTCATCAATGTTCTGAAATTATTTATAGACCGTTTTATAAAAAAATTCATCATTGTAAGTGTATTCCTTCTACCATATATATTTGCAGTTATACCAAATATATTTGTGTAAATAAAAGAATCAACACTTAGGCCTAGATATCATCTTAGCTGTCAGAAGCAGCAAACAAGCATTTCTGATTGATAAGACAATTATCAGTGTAACAGCAATCTACAGACAGTTGAAGAAAACAAAATAAAGCATGATATTCAACTGGTTTGTTTGGTAAGAAACATTACACTATCGTCATCGGTTATTTTGTGTGTATAAGAAACATAAAAATATCTTTTGTCCAGCCTAAAAACCAGTCAGCCTCCCAAAATGAGTTTAAATCACCATCTGAAAATCTCTTATGCAGTATCCTGATAAAATTGTAAGATAATTTATAAATGTAACATCTAATGATACTGTCTTATAATAAAACATCATAAGTGAAATCAAATTTATCATAGTTCAATTGGTTCCACTTATATGCATAATATATTCTTTTATTTACCAACCACAGAGAAATTGACAACTAATAAACATCTTAGTTGTATCATTTGTACAGTTGTAAATGGATAATATTACGTGTTTGGTAATATTTTTTACTGTGTTAGGACAGAGTAACAGATTGCCTGTTAATGTACAAATTATCGGAGACTGATACCAAAATATTTTTTTATATTATTTCTGATACAAGACTATGTTACTGGCACATATATCATTTATCAGTTTTGATAGCTGACAGTGACTTGTTTGATAGATTTCTTTCTCTCCTTTTTTTATTACTTTTAATTATTTGAAATATGTCAGTGGTTTCTTCTGTTTTCATAATATACTGTTACTGTACAGTAATTAATACTTTAGCGTTTGATGGGAGACAAATAATTATGTTTTTCTGTTATTTGACAGTCATTCTGGTTTTCTGTCATTTGTCATTTCTGGAATTTGTCTCTACAAGTACTGTTTTAATCTTTTAATCTATTTTTTTTTTCAATTCCATAACTGTATTACCATACTTCAGAGCATAATCCAGTGAGACAGGGGATACTACAAAGGTTATTTAATGATGTAGTTTCTCCTTGTCTTCCACATCCTTGGAAGGAAAACTGTAAAGCCAGTGAACTCATTTAAGTATTTGGGGAGTGTGGGACATGTACGGAGACATGGAATGGAAGTTGCATGGAAGAAATCAGAAGCAGGATGTCTATAGATAAGAGAGTTTCTGTAAAGGTAAAATCATTACTGACAGCAAGAAGGATTTCAAGTGAGATGACCAAGAGATTTCCTAAATGTTGTATTTGGAGTGTGGTTTCATATGGCAGTGAAACATGGATCACCAAAACACAAAAGAAAGATTGTAGAGAGCTTTGAAATGCGGTTGTTGCAAAATTTGATTAATAAAAAATGGACTGATAGAGTGAGAAGCGCTGAAGTATTGATGAGAATAGGAGAGGAAAGAAAACGGTTGACAGTTGCAAACGGTTGCAACTAGAGGTGAATATGGAGGGAAAACAGGGTGGAGAAGAAGTAAGGTTGAAACTATAGATAGGATAGATGCCGAGGACTGAGATAAATGGAGAGTAACCAGTTGAAACATGTTGTAAAACAGTTTTACTAAAGAAGAAGTACTGTATTACATTTTTATACTTACTGTAACAAGGACATGCTCTTGATATTGCTGACAGAGCATAATCTATTCATTAGAATTGTACCTTCTCAAGATTCTTACAGTTTTATCAATGGTAGTTTGGATATTAAAGTCAGTAAATTGGGGTAAAAAGAAGCTTGTGGAGATTTGTTAATATTGCTACATTCATTGAGATGAAAGACAATTACATAAATGCTTTTGAAAAATTGAGATTGTTTTTCTACACTGTTCTTGACTAACCCAGCACATACCGAGCCAGCAGGGCAGTCAAGGTCGAGCTTTAACATAGTCTCTAGACTGTTCTAGCGTTCTAGCACCTGTAACTATATAATAATTCTCAGTTTTGTGCCGGGAAAGTAGTAGATGTCTCTGGAATCTCTGCAGGATATATGTAAGCATCAGTGGTCGGCTAGCAGTTAGTTACACTTGGAGATTTTATATGTGTGGTTCGCAGTGATTGTTGTGGCTTATTGATAAGTGATTGTTGTGTTAATTAGTGCAAAGCTAATAAGGTAACATTTATTGTTAGATAGATTTAACTTGAATTATTGTATACGTGTGTGTTGTTAATTTTTGTAATTGTTATTTGTGACTACTTAAAGTTGATGATTAGTGACTCCATTGGTGTCTGTTATTCTTTTTCTACTGTACCCACGACGATCTGGTGTGACCGTTGTAACAATATAAGCTAATAGGGTATATCTTAAGATTCAATGTTTAACTCTATATAAGGAAAATGTTTTAACAATAATAATAGCTTCCCTTTATATGACCAAAGTAACTCTCCTACTAACCAGATATGCCATGCTTCAGCTGCATGGCATAGGAAATTTTTTGCCCAACACTACACTTCAGTTGCTCATTGGGATTGTATAAGGGACAGTTACAACAGTGACTTTCAAAAGTAAAATTATACAAGAAATCCCAAGAAACCATTTACTTTTTCTAATAATGGCATTGGCTGATAGCATTTCTTCTGGAAGGTAAGAGTGTACAAGGGGCATCCAGAAAGCAAGTTTCTCTACTGTATAATGAAATACTGGTAACTACAAATATTTGGTTACATAAAAACAAATGTACACTACTCCTCTATATAGTTTCTATTCCTGTTTAGTCACAAGTCAAACTGTGGCACCAATTTTCCAAGTCATGTCGTAAACCAAGTCTTACAGAAAAGTCGATCTTGTTTACCTCTTGCATAACCTCTTCATCATACTTGAGTATCTTTCCTCTCAAATGAACTTTCAGCTAAGGAAAAGGTAGGAGTCCTTAGGCACAGGGTTGGGAGAATAGAATGGATATTGTAACGACTAGATCTTTGCGTTCCTTAGAGCCACACGTTGTGGACGTCAATTTGTAATGTATATTTTTGTACATGCTCTGTAGAAGTGTAAGTTTTGTGTGTTCGCCTCACGCATTGTGGTCGTTACTTTATGTTCATGCTGACGATGTCCGTAGCAATCTCTCAAATTACCAGTACATGCGAGTAGGAACCTTACCTCTTTTTTAATATGTGTTCGTAAATCCCAGGTGGCGCCAAATTGTTTTAACTAAAAACAATTTAAATAAAAAAATAGGATGATTGAGCGTTCGTGGCTATGACGGTATGGTGAATTCAATTACTCCCGCCACGTTCGAATTTCTAAATCTCACTGGTAGTTTGCCGAGTTTCCGACGTGAGCGCTTACCGTCACTTTTGCTCGTCTCTATAATACACAAATCATATAATGCACTTTCCTATGAAATAAAGAACAGTGGTTACAACTCTGTACTAGTTTATTGAATTGTGATTAGTAGTGATTCAGTATTATACAAAATTATATTTTGTTATTAAACAAATTTGCACCGGCGGTAAAAGACAATTGTATCTCAAGGCTTGGCGAAATCGATTTTGAACGATTTAGTTAGTCAGACATGGCGTCTACAGAATGTTTATTTTTACAATTTCGTTCAATAAATCTGGATTCTTTTGGTTTACGAAAAAATATCAATTTGATTACAATAAAGTACACTACCTTACATTACTGGTACTTATATACTATAAGGTGTAATTCAATTTGTTCCTGAAGTGTTAAAAAGTGTATCTCAAAAGTTCGTAATTTCTATACAGGTTATTTTCTAATTTCGTATAAGTTTAGTGTTTTATTTTTAATTAATCTTTGAAAGAAATTAGATCCTCAGTTTAAAGTGAGAGTTCAAAGTGTTGTGAGAAAAAATTAAAGAGAATTTATTTCATAAATTCGGATAATTCAGCAATACTTATCAATCAGTTGACTTATGTTGTAGTGTCATTCAGTTGAAATAGGTTGGGTCATTGTTTGGTCATCACTCTTCAATCATCTTGGGATTTAATCACGCCTTGCGTCTTTTTCGTATAAGTTGATCGAAATTTATTAATTTGTAACTAATTAATCTGGTCTGTTGCCTAGGTTGAATATACAGGGTCCACCAGTGAAGCGGGAAATTTTGAAAGTCCAATAGTTCATTTTCTGCTCACGAGAGGGCGTGGAGGTTTTCGATTGTTGTTTTACATTTAATGCCATTTGTTAAACATGGAGCAATGGTCTGGTGCACAGCGTGCTTTCTGCGTAAAATCGTTTTATAAGAATGGTGACTGTGTGACTTCTGTACAACGATTGTTTCGTAATCATTTCAATATTCCATGACATGGAAGAGTGCCGACCGCTCATGCAATTATGTCATGGATGAAAAAGTTTGAAGAAACTGGTTCCACATTAAACTTAAAGCATAGAGGAGCAACAAAGTCTGTAAGAACAGAGGAAAACATTGAAAGAGGTCGAGTAGCATTGACGCGTAGTCCACAACGCTCTGCAATGAAACATGCATCCGCACTAAACATTAGTGACACATCGTTACGACGAATTTTGCATAAAGACTTATCTTTTCATCCTTACAAAATTCAAGTAATCCAGGAGTTGAAAGATGGCGATATGCTGGCTCGCAGGATTTTCAGCAAAGAAATATTGCGACATGTAAATGATGATGAAATCGCATTCACCGCATGTTTATGTCAGATGAAGCACATTTTCATTTGAATGGATATGTAAACAAACAAAATAGTCGATATTGGAATGATGAAAACCCAGGTGAGTTGCATGAAAAGCCATTACGTAGTCCGAAAGTTACGGTGTGGTGTGCAGTTTCATCATCTGGCATTATTGGGCCATATTTTTCCCAAGACGATAGAGGAAACACCACAACTGTCAATGCAGACCGCTACACACACATGGTCAGAACATTTCTGATGCAACAGCTCCCTAGGTTTCCGGAAATTAATTTTTTCCAGCAGGTTGGGGCCACAAGTCATACTGCTCATGTGTCCATGGCTGCTTTAAGAGAACTCTTCCCGGACAGACTCATATCCAAATATGGCGACATCTCGTGGTCTGCAAGATCCCCAGATTTGTCCGCATGCGACTTTTTTCTTTGGGAATCTCTGAAGAGCAGAGTGTACATTGATAGACCGCACACCATACTGGAATTAAAAACGAATATCAGACAAGAAATTGCATGGATTCAACCTGACCTGCTTCGTCGAGTGATGGAAAATTTTCGGTCAAGATTAGAAGAATGTTTACACAGAAATGGCTCTCACTTGAGCGGCGTTATTTTTAAAAAGTAAAATAATAGCATACTTTACTCAACTCAAATCTGTAAAAAAAATTGTGATAATAAATGTTTCATGAAAAAATTGGGTACTTTTAGTTTTCCCGCTTCACTGGCGGACCCTGTATTAGTTCCTCATCAGATAGTTTGGTTCTTCATTTTAGTAAATTTGGTTACCTTTGATTGTTTTAAATTAAAATTTGAGTCATTTACGGCTTGGCGTCTATTCGTCTCGAGTTTCAATAATGGACTAACAGTTTCTAACGGAATATTCATAAATAACTCTTGGTTGTTATGGTAACGGTTTGACTCTCATTGGCTACTCATGACTTAAGACCATTGTTATAATATTTGAATTTTTATTCAAAATGACTAAATATCTTCTGATTGCTATTATTCTTCTGTCTTCTTATCTAAGTATGAGATATTATCACAACTGTTCGTATTTTCTTTCAAAGATCATTTTGACATCCCACAAAGCTGGGTTTGGTTATATATTATGTTTTGACAATTATGTTGATATTATCTAATTACATTTCTTTCTTATTTTATGTCCTTAATTTAACTTTTACATCTTAATATGATCCACTAATTATCATTAACTAGTTACTTGCCTTGGATTTGCTAATATCATAGTTAATTTCTTACAATTTGTAGTTTTTGGTTTTATACAGTTAGGCATTTCATAGGCCTAGGTAGTAATTGGCTATACTTTCTTATTTTATACAAATTACATATTATTTTACCTTTATACATGGTTTGTTTTGTGTTACAAATGATTTGTTTACTTTTTGAATTGATTTGGGTCTGTTTTATAATAATTGTACGTTTTCATTATTTTACAAAATCATGGTTGTCTATTATTTTCTAACTGCTTTTCCAATATTATTAGGTTTGCACGAATTTATCTTTTTTCTTATCTATATTTCCATTGTTTATTATTTGTCTATTATTTACTATTCTCTATAAAATATAACACAACATATAGGCTTAGGTCTGTATAACTCCTTCAGCCATATTCCTACTCATAAACTTAATCAAACAAATCTTTAAAGTTATTATGCTACTCTTGTTTATATTTTGTTTATTCTAACTTATTTTTTGGTGACAAACATCATCACATTAGTTACTTTATTTACCTAATTATCCCTTTGAACATAGGATGTTTATTGATTTTGCATTTATATTCTTTACCACATTTTTCCTTTCTAAACTTTCCTATCTAACCATGGTAACACTAACATTTTGACTCTCCATGGTTTTTTCCCTGAATATCCTTGTATTCCTAATCTACAGTTACTCTTAATCCTAAAAATAACAATATTCTTATTTACTAGCACTGTTCACCACTAAACCTTTAGTGTTTATCACTGATTTTTAGGTGTCTATACCTGTCAATAGGGTTTCTATTTATTTTGGGGGTTTACACTGGCACTTTGCACTTTTTATATTATTTAAGTGTTACTAGTGGGTATTCCCTAACGTTAAATTCTCTTTCTCACTGAATTATGTTCACTATCTATCTTATCTCTCACTTCACAATGGTTAGTTATACTGTTAACAAGTTTCATATCATGATAGAGTTATTTATAACATTTACTCTCTATTTATTTGGTTAGTGTACTTTAGTTTGTCATTACTTTATTGGATTTCAATAATTATCATTTACATTGATTAATTAGTCGATACTAATAATTATCATTTACATTTATTATTTATTGGTTTCTTTTTCATTACTTTATTTGAGTGTAACATTTCTCCTTTTCTGTTCTATATTATTCGTTTGGGTCTTTTCATTTCTTCTCATTTTATTTCATTTATACTTTGTTTGTTTCCTTTTCATTTACCTTCTCATTTGATTTCATTTTATTGAGTCAATCACTTGGGTTGGGTCATAGTCGTTTGTCACATCATAGTCATTTTATTTTCATTATTTTAACCATTTTATATAGTTGATTCATCGTTTTTTCCCTGGTATTGGTGTGGCTTGTTTGTGTTGTAACAATATTAAAAAATTTGTCTTCCAGATTTGTTTAGAAGTTCTGTTTTTAATGTGTAGCATGAGGACAGAGATCACTGTGCATGAAAAAGACAATTTTTTGAAAAATAGGTGTTTGCTGTGCGGTTGCAGTCTGAATTGTAGAAGTGTTTGCAGTATCTCTCAGCATAGACGGTTATCCCTTGTGACAGATAGTCTATTAGTAGAATACTTAAATAGTCCCAAAAATGGAATGACAATTCATGGCTCACAGTTGAGCACAACATTCAATGTTAATGCAATCTGTTTAGGTGGAACTGTGACACTGCTTCCAGGCATGTCTCTTGTAGTATTACCGCAATATCCCAACATCCTCAAGTGGCAATAAAATTCCTTTATCAGTATGATATTTACCACAGGACAATCACAAACTTAATGGATAACGCTTGTATATGTGTTATTAAACTTAATGAAGATAATCATTCAGTGAAAATAATAAGAAGAGTTAGACTCGTCTGGGCGGCTTTTGGTAAATTGGGTTACAGCCTCAAGAAGAAAGCACATACCCACAGTATCTTAAAACTGATGGCTTAGTAAACCAGTGGGTATGTTGGCTGGCTACTAATCTATAGGTACATCAAATTGAGTTGCAGTCCCCGTGTTGACTCAGCCTGTGAGATAATGTACTGGAACTGAAGCATAGTGCTGGCCACACTGCATCCTTGTATTTCAAACAACTCACATTCAACAACCTACTCTGCCTTACTCATAGACTGCTAACATAAGGAGTCATTATTATTTTTATTTTATTATTACTAGTATGCTTTCTGAGCTGCAGAGCTCGCTGACTATTTTGAATTAAGTACATTCATTATTACATAAATTTTGTTTTTAGATAATTTTTCAATTGTGGGAAACATTACAAAATCCCAATTACTATTTATGTAGTAACATAAATTGTAGATTACACAAGCGTACAATAAACACTAAAAATTCGAAACATTCGGTTTGGGTTACATTTCCTTTTAGTCTGACACCCCCAGGATTTTTACAATTTTTTCGAATTCTTGATATCGTATTTAGACCCTGGTCCCCACAAATTTTTAAATATCCATAACTTAACACTACACTGAAATATTAGTTAAAAATTATCTTTAATTTGATACCCACACAATCTTTTGCATTTTTTCACAGTGTTACCCCTCACATTTTTTTGCCTTCTGCCAACCTATTTTTGGGGGGAACAGTCTTGTCAGCCTTGAAACAATAGAGTTCTGTAGGGTTAAAGTATGGACATGCATGCCAAGTTTATGAAAACCAGTTGGTGTATTCAAAAGTAATCGTGATATAACCCCAAATAGACAGACACAGACAAGTGCCAGAAGGTCAAGTTAAAAATGAGAACTCACTTCACTCGTTCAAAGTAATTTGATCAGCATGTATTGTCCTGTGCTACATATAGTTCACAATATGAGAGTAATTCTGAGGACATATGGATGAAATAGAGTGCAAAGGGAATGAGAAGGCAAGACAGGTGAAGGCAAGAGTGGATCAGAAGCAAGAGTAGGCTGAAAGGTGTTTGAGAAGAGGTAGCATAGCTGAAATAGAATTTTGCAGTTCATACAAGGTTCAACAGCAAGACACCATATGTGCACCGGTGACTGGTGCGGGGGGGGGGGAGTAAATGGGAAGAAGAAGACCCCATTCAGTATGAGCAGACAATTTGTGAAACACACAGAAAATGGATGACTAGAGGGGAACAAAAGTAGCTAGTGTAGGCCTGGGGTTGAATCTGGCAAATTAATAATAATAATAATGGATTGAGAAAGCAGTTTAAAGAGAGGTAGAAAATTAAATTCTGAATTTATGTTATTTGAAGTTGGACTGTAAACATGTTCAGGTATGTTATATCTGGAGAGTAAAAATAGTTACTCATATTAACTGTTTCACACTTGGAGTCTGTGTAAGCACATATCAACTGTATAACATCACATGGAAATAAAAACAATGAATAGTGATGATAAACGTGAGATAGGTGGGCAGGATTTATGTGCGTGTTAGAACAGAAGACATATAGGACAACATTCAGGTGCTGTGTTGACTGTTGAAAGAATTGATCCAAACTAGAATAATTAATGGATACCAGTCGATAAGCCAAATATATACCGGAATTGATTTATGACTTCAGAATTGATGTAGAACAGTGCCATTGGTCAGATACAACTGTGTTCAAGTATGTATTAGATGATTTTAATTTAGTTATATGTTTATTGAAAAGAAAGATATGAACTAGAAAGCTGTTATCAATATGTGATATTTCAATATTAAAATAATTATTAGCATATGAGTACATGAAAAGGATTAACTTAAAAATAAAATACAATTGGGAATTATTACAACTCGTTCATTGTGAAAAAAGGGTAAAGACAAGGTGATTCACTTAGTCTCTACTTTTTACCCTAGAAATAGATAAATAATTATAGCATGAATCGTGTGAAAGGATGTAAAATGGTTAATGACAACTACAGCATTATGTGTACATGATACAGCTGTTATAATTGGTTAGAACGATTTATAAAAGTGTTTGTTCAAATTTAACTAGTATGCTCCCTGAGGTGCAGAACTCTCTTACTATTTCGAATGAAGTACGCTTTTATTACATAAATTTCAATATCAGATAATTTTCCAATTATAGGAAAAATTTAAAAATCTCGATTAGTCTACTATTTCTTTAGTAATATAATATATTTAGAGCACACAATCACGCAGGAAACACTAAAAATTCGGAACGTTCAGATTTGGATTACAATTCCTTTTAGTATGGTATCCTGCTAAATTATTGCAATTTAAAAAAAATTTGTAATCTCAGTTTTGATCCCTCACATTTTTGCCTTCTGCCCCTTTATTGTTTGGGAGGATCAATATAAAAAACAGTAGGGTTTTGTAGGGTAAAAGTATGGATTCGTGTCCCAAGTTTTATGAAAGTTGGTTGATGCATTCAAAAGTTATTGTGAGACATACCCCAAATAGATAGATAGACAGACAAATGTCAAGTGGTTTAGTTGAAACTGAGAACTCGCTTTATTCATTCAACAGTGCATGTAAACATTTTAATATGATGTTTTGTAAATCAAAAGATTAATGTTAGAAACTATTCCTGCAACTTCAGTGAGATAAAAGTTTTAGTAGTAGATGATGAAATTATGAAGAATCATGAATTATTGTTCATTTTCCATTTCTGATCTTCCCAGCTATTTTATTATTCTAAGGCCACAGGTTCATAGTCCATAGATCAATCCTAACTTTTGATTATTGAATCCTCTAGAGTACAACACGACGAAGCGAACGGTACTTTTTTTGTTGTTCTAGGTCTACCCGTAGACATTCTATGCTCGAAAATGCGTAATCACCGAATAATTGTGCATTATTTTTTTCTAGCGCCACAAATTCATAGTCCATGGGTCTATTCTAACTTGTAACCATTGAATCTTGTAGAGGACGAGAACGGTATTATTTTTGTGGTTGTAGGCTTACCCGTAGACATTCTATGCCCGAATATGCTTTCATCACAAGATAATTGAGCATTATTTTATTCTAGGGCTTCAGGTTCATAACCCATGGGTCTATCCTATCTTCTGACCATTGAGTCGCGTAGAGTACGATATGACAAAGCGAACGGTATTATTTTTGTGGTTCTAGGTCTACACGTAGACATTCTACCCTTGAAAACACTTTCATCACCGGATAATTGAGTATTATTTTTTTCTAAGGACCCAGGTTCATAGCCCATGGGTCTATCCTAACTTATGACCATTGAATATTGTAGAGGACAAACACTTAAAATTTTGTAAGTCGTGTAATTTTGGAGCCATGAGATTCAAAAATCAAAGAAAGTAATAGTATCTCTCTAATGACTGATAAGGTTGATATATTATGACCATGTCTAAACAACAGGACAAAAGGCTACCATGGTTCCTTTTGAACTGCCGGAACTGTGGAAAACCTAAAAAGACCTGGATAGGTGGAAAGGCATCAAATAAAGGCAATGCACTCAAAAACCCTGTGCGATGGCCAGTATGGTGGCAGACTGACTTGTAAAATACCCATTGGACAAAGTTGCAAGTGTTAATCGTACATGTCACAGATCTGTCTCCACCAAGCTTAGGTACGATATGTTCGAGACAGGACCAGTGATTCACTTCTCTCTTACAGAATCTCTTTGAAAGTCTTAAACTGTAGCAGAGCATTAAAAATGCTTCTTTAAAGAAATTATCTTTTAACAACAGAAAATTAAGAACAGATCTATGAAAAAAGTAGGCTTCGTAATACAGGTACACAAACGCATTGTCACAGGACAAATGGCGCCAATCGTACACACTATCGTTTTTGTGGTCCTTAAAAGGACCGTTTGTCGAGGACGCTAGATCATTTGCGTACGCCGCCCGAGCCGCGCTGTGATGTTCGGCGGCTGCGTCCGCTGTTCCGGGCGTACTGCTGTCCTCTTCTTTCAGCAGCGGTATGTAGAGGCCGCTGCTGCCCCAGTCGATTTCCATCACTGGCTCTCCTGTGCTCTCCATTCTTCCTTATTCCTCTTCTTCCGGCTGGCTTCAAGGCGTCCGATGGAGTGCGCCAAAATACACAACTGGGGGTTGCGCGGGTCGCGAGTAGTGCAGTGTCCCGAGTCTCAGAAAGGACTCCTGGCACTGGGTCTGTTGGATTTCGTTATATACTTTTTATCTACTTATGGGGGGGTCTGAAGCGACCTGCGATTGGTGGATTATACCACCGGGACTAGCAAACGAGGTCGCTTCCAGGACTCACCTGGTCGCGGGGTGTATTTACCAAGTCCGGCAATGAGGGAATTGTGAGTTTCGTCTGTCTGTCGACTAAACCGCCGTCGCGCCCCCGGTCCTGACCGGATCGGGGCCGCTGCATTACAATATCTCCCGGCCTCAGGCGTTGACCTCGTACTCGAGCTGTTCAACTCTTGTCTCCGGCTACAGTACTTTCCCCGCCTGTGGAAAAATGCCAACATCGTTATGATTCCTAAACCCCGCAAGCCGCGCATGCTTCCTGAAAGCTATCGGCCAATATCTCTCTTGCCAGTTATCTCGAAGGTGTTCGAGCGGCTCCTGCTGGCCCGCATCTCGCCGTTGTTGGATAATTTTATCCGCAACGAACAGTTCGGGTTTCGCAGAGAGCACTCGACCACGCTTCAACTAGTCCGCGTGGTAACGCAACTCTCTGACGCCACCAACAGGCGAGCGGCTACGGCCGCCGCACTGCTGGACGTGAGCAAGGCCTTCGATAAAGTCTGGCACGAAGGTCTTCTCTTCAAACTTGCTAACTCCCCCTTACCATCGTCCATAGTGTTTTTCCTCCGGTCGTATCTCAGCGACCGAACCTTCAGGGTTAGCGTCGACGGAACCTGCTCTGCAGTTCGTCCTGTCGCCGCTGGCGTACCCCAGGGATCTGTCCTCGGCCCCGTTCTGTACCTCGTGTACACGAACGACCTGCCTGTTTTGCCCGGAGTCACGTTGTCTTTGTTCGCTGACGATGCAATGTATCATTACAGCTCTGTGTCCCCGCGTTTTGCGAGTACACAGTTGCAGCGTCAGTTGGACCAGCTTCCGGACTGGCTACGGAAATGGCGGGTGACGATCAACACGGAGAAGTCCGAGGCGATCTGTTTCACTCGTAAGTCCATCTCCCGATGCCAGCCCCTCTCCCTTGAAGGGAGGCCTATCGCCTACAAAGAGTCGGTGAAGTATCTAGGCGTTCGGCTAGATCGTCGCCTATGCTTCAACGCCCACGTGACGGACACCCTTGCCAAGGCTCGCGGCGTCCGAGCCAAACTTTACCCATACCTCGCGTGCCGCAGCCCCCTGGCGCTGCGCACGAAAGTTACCCTCTATCTGTTGTTTCTCCGGTCTGTATTGACCTATGCGGCACCTGTATGGTGGTCACTTGCCTCCGCCACCAACAGGCGTAGGCTGGAAAGTTTCCAATCCAGAACCCTCCGTTCCTTGTCGGGATCTCCTTGGTTTGTTAGAAACAGTGTAATACGAGGAGGTCTACGAGTTCCTGCTCTCTCAGCCTTTGTCTGGTCATTAGCTGCGACTCTCTTTGCCGCAGCTGAGACCTCTTCCTTCCCTTACCTCAGAACCATCAGCACCACGCAACCACCTCCCCCTGTCCGGGTCAAACGCCCTCGGGCGATTCTCGATGACCCGCCATAAGTTTAAGTAAACTTAAACCTCACTTAACTTGTATATTCTCTATCTGCCCATGCCCCAGAATTTACCTGTAAAGCTGTTTCCTTCCTCCCTTCCTAGTATGCCGACCGCGCTGAATGCTGCTGCTACGCGCTATCACTGGCACGGAGGCTCTCTGCCTCGCGGGGAGCGACCGACGCCTCACGGCGTCTGCACGCGGGATTGGGAAAGGGCGACATCTGTCACCTGAACCCGTCCCTGCGGCAGTGCCCACTGATTGCTGATAATTTAAATACATAAAAATTAAAAACCTTTCTCCCCCGCCTTCTCAGTTAACTGGTTGGCGGTTGTCCATTCCTGATATTAGGCACCAGTCGAAGAACCAGACCTATGTATATCTACAGGCAGCCATTGAGCTCGACTCAGATGCTGCAGTCATGCACCGGGTGCAAAGACGCCCCGCTACTACGATGCTACATGCTACATGGGAATTGTGAGTCACTCTGTCGGAACGAACATAGAATTAACGCGCCAGGCGTCTCACGGTGTCATCAAGAGAGCGGACACCGAGTCCTCTCCTCAAAAGACGAGAAGAGTACCTCCGGGGGACTTTGCACGCAAGCTTCAGTCCCCGGTCGAGTACGCGCTGGAGCGTTGTTCTATGACCACGAACCAGGTATCCCCAAACAGGACAGGTGTAGGTAATCACGGGCAACACGTACGAGTTGACCTTACCTAGCTGGGGGGTCATTGCCGGATTAGATAGCACGGGCCAGAGTCTACTGAGTTGCGCCGAAGCGCGTTGTCGGATGTAATTTGTATGGGTTCGCCAGGTGAGTCGGGAATCCACGTGGAGCCCGAGGTACTTGACGCTATTGATCCAGGGCACCTCGATGGGGCCTACTTTAAGCGGCCGAGGCCGCTTGCGTTTGCGCGAGAATATTACCGCGGCGCTCTTGGAAGCGTTAACGGCAACTCTCCAGTCATCGGTCCACCCGACATACGCGTCGAGTTGACGCTGGAACTTAACTGCCGCATAACTCGCGTTCGGCTCTGAGGCAAAAGCCGCAGTGTCGTCCGCGAACAGCGACAACTTTACTCCAGGAACTCGGGGCGTGTCGTTGACAAACAGCGAGAACAGGAGAGGCCCAAGGACACTTCCCTGAGGGACGCCAGCGGTAATACGCCTCTCCGAAGAGAGAGCGTGGTCTATTCTCACTCGGAAGCTACGGTCTCGCAGAAAGCTGCCGATCAATTGAACGTAGCAGTCTGGGAGAAGGACTTCCGTGAGTTTGTAAAGGACACCCTCGTGCCACACGCGGTCAAAGGCTTTCTCTACGTCTAGGAAGATCGCAGTCGTCTGTTTGCCCTGGCAGCCAGCCTCGGTAATGCATTCCACGAATCTCATCAGCTGATGAGTCGAGGAGTGCAGCTCACGAAAGCCGAACTGTTCGGGGATCAGCACGTCTAGTCTTTCTAGATGGTCGCGGATCCTACGCTGGATCAGTCGCTCGAAAACCTTGGACGTCGCGGACAAGAGGCTGTTGGGCCTGAGGTTTTCCACGCGAGAAGAATTCTTTCCCGGCTTGGGTATCACTATGACGGTAGCCGTTTTCCATTTCACCGGAAAGTAGGCCAGTCTGAGGCATGAATTGAACAGGTCAGAGAGGAACTGGGTTCCTCGCTCCGGAAGGCGATGGAGGGCGGAATTTATGACTCCGTCCGGCCCACGCGCCTTCCGGGGCTTGAGCTGAACAATCCTCTCAGAGACCTCCTCCGGGGAGATGGGCTCCGGTTGGACTGTGATACCGGCCGATAGAAAGCGCTCTACCTCGCGGCAGATTTGCTCAGTGAAAGCCGGGTTCTTGGATGGGTTGGGAGCGAACTGTCGCTCTAAACTGTCAGCCAAGAACTCTGCCTTTTCGAGGGGGCGGCCAGAGTGCGCCAAAATTTCTAGCGGCGCTCTTTTTATGCCCTGACAGGTCGTGTGCCATGAACCTATCAGAGTGCCGCTGGTCCCTGGTTGGCTCGCCTCGAGCACGTTAGATGGTCACGTCGAGGCCAATCAAGCTGCTGCTGATCCTTGATTGGCTCGCCTCGTTACGTCACAACTCCCCCGGGCCTTGAATGCTCTCCGGTGGCCAGCCCATTGTTCTTCTCCGGCGGGTTTGAGCCGTTGGGTGGGGGTGAACCTTGTATGGGCGTCCGTCCTTCTCCACTGTGTAAATCTGGCCGCCGAGGGTAGCGGCAACGCTAAAGGGACCTTCCCAGGCTGGCTCCCATCCAGGGTACCTCCTTCCTTTGGCTGGTCCGGCGTGGCTCTTGACGTACACCAGCTGCCCTACAGCCAGTGTAGGGTCCTGTGTCCTCCGTTCCGGATACCGCCGTTGCTGATACTTGGTCTGGTGTGACCTGGCCGCCTCTTCTCGTTCCTCAATTGGCCGGACGTCCTGTTCTGCGTGTGGCCGACTCCAGTCGCCGGGTCGGCGTAGGTCTCTGCCCAGCAGAAGCTCGCTCGGTGTCACTCCAGTAGCGGCGTTTGCACGATTCCGCAGCGAGAACAGAACCGTCGGCAAACGCTTGTCCCAGTCGCCATGGTCCTTGCAGTCATGGAGCTGGATCCGCAGCGCCTTCTTGATCTCGCCGTTGCGCCGCTCGGTCGGGTTCGCCCTGGGATGGTAGTTGGCTGTAGTCCACGGTCGTTTGTGCAGCTTGTCGCACATCTGCTTCCACTTGTGGCCCGTGAGCGGCTTTCCGTTGTCGGTGCGCAACGCCTCTGGGTATCCCCAACGAGGGAACACTTCTTCCTCCAGGTAGCGGATAATGGTGTCGGCGTCCGCCTTGCGCACGGCCTTTGCTTTCACCCATCTCGACTTCATATCCGTGACCACTACGATGTACCGGTTGCCAGCTCGAGTCAGCGGATATGGTCCCATGACGTCCAGGGCGACAGTATTCCAACATCTCCTGGGTCGGTGAGGTCGTTGTTGGTCCTGTTCGGGATTTGCGCCGCGCTTGTGTAGGGCGCATATTCTGCAACTCCGGACGTATCTGCGGACATCAATGGTTAGGCCGGTCCAGACGAAGTCCTTGCCGATGGCCCGAAACGTTTCTTCGGCCCCCGGATGACCGACTTCAGGGGAGTCGTGGAAGTGCCTGATGACCTCCATGCGGACACTCGGCGGCACGTACAATCCTGGTTCCTGGTTGCGTCTGTCCTTCCAAACCAGGCCGTTGTCCACCCGGTATCCTCTCGCTGTAGCTGCCGCAGGGTCGTTTCTCCACGCTTGGCACTCCTGGTCGCCTTCTTGCGCCTCCTGCACTGCCTGATGGATGCCGACAGCTGTGATTTCTTGTAGTCGCGGTGCAGCTGCCGCAACACTGCGAAGTGGCCTCTCTTCAGGCTGCATCCGTGGTTCTTCTTGGACGCCGGCAGTATCTTCAAGCCCAGGTTCCCTCGAGAGGAAGTCCGGCAACTCGTTCTCCTTGCCCGGGCAGTGGACGACGGTGAATTTGAATCTCTGTATCAGTAGAGCCCAGCGAGCGTACTTCGTCTTCTGCCCCGTCGCCTGCTTCAGCCAGGTTAGCGCCTTGTTGTCGGTCCTTAGGGTGAAATGGCGATCCTCCAAGTATGGCCGGTATTTCTTGATGGCCCAGACGACTGCCAAGCACTCCAGTTCGTTGGAGTGGTAGTTCTTCTCCGCCTCGTGGAGCTTGGCACTGGCGTACGAGATGATACGCCTCTCTCCGGCTTCGGTGCATTGATAAAGCACCGCTCCAAGTCCCTTTTGGCTGGCGTCGGTCTGCAGAAACATCGGCAAGTCTCGATCCGGTCGTGAGAGTTTTAACGGCTGCCGGAAAGCGGCCTTAACCTCTTCGAGGGCTCGCTGAGTTGTGTCGTCCCAATGCCATTTTCTTGTCCGCAGCAGGTCCGTTAACGGTTCCGAAATCATGGCGAAGCAGGGGATGTACTCTCGCAGCCAGTTGCAGGTTCCCAGGAAGCGTTGCAGCTCTTTCTTGTTGCTGGGGGCCGGCTGGTCTTCGATTGCTCTGAGATGTTGCTGCTGCGGGAGGTTGCCGCCCGGAGTAATCTCGTGGCCCAGAAAGGCGACTTCTTCCCGGCCGAAGTGACACTTGTTGAGCGAGCAGGTCAGCTGGTGCATCTGCAGCCTTTCCAAGACTTGATCCAGGTGTCGCAGGTGCGTTTCCCAGTCGGGGGAGTAGACAATGACGTCGTCCAGATAGACGAGGCAGCACTCCCGTAATAGTCCCGTGAGAACATCCTGCATCAGCCGTTGGAAGGTGCTGGGCGCGTTCTTCAGCCCAAAGCACATCACCCGGAACTGGTAGCGACCTCCGTCGGGCACCGAGAATGCTGTGTACTTCTTTGCTTCTTCCTCCAGCGGGATTTGCCAGTAGCCGCTCTTCAGATCTAGGGTCGAGAAGACTTTGGCCCCGCTGAGGTCCTTGATTGTTTCGTATATCAGCGGCAGTGGTGAGTCCATATCCTCGGTCTGATCGTTCAGCCTCCGGAAGTCCACGCAGAACCGGGGTGTGCTGTCCTTCTTCTTCACAATCACCACGGAGAGCTGTATGGCGAGGTGGCCGGTTCAATGATACGCTGCCTCAGCATCTCTTCTACCTGTTCCCGGATGGTGCGTTTCTTCTTGTCGGAGTACCGGTACATTGGGAGCCGGAATGGCTGGCTACCGTCTTTTAGCCGGATCTCTTGCTTGGCCGCAGATGTGGTGCGGAGCGGGCCACGGGAGAACAAACTGCGATGACGGTGTAACATTTCCAGAAGCCGTTTATGGTGTTGGCCACCTGCTGACGTTTGAAGGCTAGCTTCCTCAATGTCCTCTTCCTCGGGCTCCGCGCGGTCATTCCAGAAGACCGTCTGTCGGTTCTCGCTGCCAATGTGAAGGCAGCCCCGTAGGTAGTCCACAACTCCTTGGTTGGCCGTGAGCCAGTGGTGGCCCAGTAAAACTTCTTCTTGCAGTCCGGGCACTTCTAGCAGACTGGTGGTGGTCGCGAGACTTCCAATTATAATGTCTGCGACGACGGCGGCCGTTGAGTGACATTGCTGACCGTGTAGCGTTAGCTGGACAACTCGGGGCTCCGTCTTCCTTCCACCGGGCAGCAGACCGGCTCGTACGAAGTCGTAGTTTGCGGCGGAGTCCAAGGCTGCGGTCAGTTTTCGGCCGGCGATCTCTTTTGGAATGCGCGGTATGTCCGCACCTAGTTGGTTCACGCGCCCCGGTGGGCTATTTACCGGGGCGCTTGGTCGTTTCCCTGCCGGTTCTTCACAGGGCAGTCCCGATGGAAGTGTCTTCCCGGGCAGTAGCGGCACTTGGGCGTTAGGCTGTTCATTCTTTGTTCCTCTTTCGTGCTTGAGGCCGATCGACACTGCTTCGACCCCCCTACTCGATTCAGGGAGTTTTCAGCAGAGTCATCCCGACCTCGCGCACGACTATCTTGATCCAAGTCCGCCTCGATGCTCATTGCCCGTTGTAAAAGTTCTTCTAAAGTCATAGGCGGCGGGTCGAAGGCGTGGCTGCAGCTGTTGTGTAAGCATGGTTACGCTCGTCCTCTCGTCACCTCCGGGGTACAGACGGCGAAACGGCTTGATTTTTCTCAGGATGAAGATTTCCGCCGATTCCTGCCGCTGCGTTTGTCCGTACAGCTCGGCCAGCAGCTCTGCGCCGCGTTGCATCCCACAGAAGTGATGCCGGAAGCGGTCGCAGAACTCGGGCCAATTTATCTGCAATCCCATGTATCTCTCTGCCCACGTGGCAGCTTCTCCTTTGAGCTGCCGCACTGCGTAGTCTGCCCACTGTTCAGGTGGGACTCTGTAGTCCCGCAGCTGTCGCTCTAGCTGTTGAAGATATCGTTCTGGATCCTCGTACTTGAGGCCATGGTATGTAGCGGTGATCACCGGTGGCAACGTGCACCTCAGAGCTGCGGCGAATTGCGCAAAGCCTTGCTCTACCTCGAAACCGGTGTCCCGCTGGGTGTAGCTGTTGGGCGCCATGTTGTTTTGTGTGCCGGCTAGTAGCTCTCTGGCGTGGCTGGATCTTGCATCCGCAAGATGATCGTCGCCCCACGTTGGGCGCCACTTGTCACAGGACAAATGGCGCCAATCGTACACACTATCGTTTTTGTGGTCCTTAAAAGGACCGTTTGTCGAGGACACTAGATCATTTGCGTACGCCGCCCGAGCCGCGCTGTGATGTTCGGTGGCTGCGTCCGCTGTTCCAGGCGTACTGCTGTCCTCTTCTTTCAGCAGCGGTATGTAGAGCCCGCTGCTGTCCCAGTCGATTTCCATCACTGGCTCTCCTGTGCTCTCCATTCTTCCTTATTCCTCTTCTTAAGGCTGGCTTCAAGGCGTCCAATGGAGTGCACCAAAATTTCTAGTGGCGCTCGTTTTATGCCCTGACAGGTCGTGTGCCATGAACCTATCAGAGTACCGCTGGTCCCTGGTTGGCTCGCCTTGAGCACGTTAGATGGTCACGTCGAGGCCAATCAAGCTGCTGCTGATCCTTGATTGGCTCGCCTCGCCTTCTCGTGTCACGTCTCGGCTGGTGCCGAGAGCAGATCTTTGCCTCGCTACGTCACAGCATATACTATGTGTTTATATGTTCTTTTGATTTTTATCAAAGGAAGTATTAAATGTTTTATGCGTGTACAGGAAACTGTGCTTATTTTCAATGTGGGACTTCCAGAATCAGTCTTGAAAAAACTTCCTCCTTAATCACAAACACTATGCTATATTCCCTGCAGACAACGACATTAATTCATTTACAATTTCTTCCCATGTTGGATTACACATAAATGTGTAAAAAAAAGATAAGGGCCCCCATAATTACACAAACAACAGCACCCTGTATATATTCTGGCAAAAACCTGGGACTATTAACAAAACTTAAAGGTAATATTACCATCTTACCTGAATCGTTAGGGTTAACATTTACATTGGTCACTATAGCATCCTGTAGATAAATGTAAAACTTTCTGCTCACAAAGTCCTTTGATGTGTTGATATGTATCAGAGCTGGCCACTTTCTATTTTAGCATACATATCCACTATAAATCAACGATGCAAATGCCGTAATTTGGTAATTGAATTGGCACTCTTTTTATGAACCATCAAATGATAGGTGTAAAAATTAGTTGATGACACTTTCGTGTTTTGAGCTGGTGCTTTCATCATTTGATTAACTTGTAGAATGTCAGTGCTATATCCTTCTTGTCCTTTCATAATATGAGTGGATATTGCAACTCATCATGAAAATGATGTGTGTTATTTACACACATTAGCATATCATCATATTTGTGCAGCAAAATATCTCATGTTTGAAACTCATTACCAGCCACCACAACAGCAACCTCATTCAACACTGGTGCATTGTATCAACTGTCATATTCTTCAGCTGATGTTAGGTCAGCACATATTGGAGCTTTATAATGATTTTGAAGTATGTTTTGTGTAGCAGATTTAAACCCATTTACTAACATATTGTGTTCATGCAACATATGTTGCAATACTGCCATTATTTCCTTATCTACACCTGGGCATGTACTGACTATTCCTATCATTCTCAGCTGGACAATCAGAGCCATTACCAATGGAGTATATTTGGAAGTGGAGTATATTTTAAATGCTGATTTCTTTGTGGTAATAAATCATCTGTGTTATGATAAATCTGTTCTTCCACTGTAAGTCTAGGCTGAAATTCAGCATGATGAACTTCATGCTCAATCCCAAATTGGAAACACAAAATATATTTCTGTACATTGCTCAGAAAATGACGTGAAGAATCAGTATCGCCCGATAACAATGTCTTCAGTGGCTCATGCAATGCAGTATAACCTGCATTTGCATTAAACGTGCAGTTCTTTTAGATTTTTTTTTAATATCATGACTAATTGCATGATGTTCTGCCTCCAACAGATGCAATGCTGATTTTCTTTAGGCATCTCTAAAGCATGAATTATGCTTGTCTTAGAGCTTGCACTTGTCATTGCACGGTTCTTTGCTCAGCAGTTCTGAAGCTCAAAAAAGGTGTGTCCGTCAAATTGTCGAGACAGACATTCACCAGTTTCTTCTGCCGTCTCTGCCAGATGATTTCATTTTATCAAACATGCATTAGCAGTGCTGCATGATAAATTAGACTTACATTTTCTAGCTATGGTTAAAGGTTAACAGTAAAATGAAGAAAATGAGTAACACATTGCTAAGCCAATGCCTCAACAGATAATAACAATTTCAAAATAAAACACAATTATGGAAATGACACTAACAGTTAATACAACAGATATAAATGAAAATTAAAACTTTGGTGAATAAAAACACATAATAAATGTGTTCTTCTTTTGATTTTGGGTGTCTAAGGACCATGTAAAATAACCCAGTGCAATTTGTGCTATTTCTTTTCTTGTTTTCCAATGACTATGTAGTATATGTATATACATAAAATTTAATTAACCATATGTGAATTATCACCACTAAATTGTATTCAAATGAAAATTATTCAAATTAATTTTTTTTTTATATTTGTGAATTTAACTGGCACCATATATAGTGTTAAGAGAAGTTGTGATATCAGTAGAATTAGAAAAGTTAATTTGACTTATTTTACATTTGTTTAAATCCTATACTTTTAAGATGTAATTTTTGTTACTATCTATTATTTTTGTTTTTATTTTATTTTTCTACAGCTGTGTGTGAAATATTTTTTATGTGCTTAAAATAAAAAATAAAGTTGTGGAAAAGAATATTTTTTGAAACCTGATAAGGGTCAAGCAGATCAAGGTTAATGCATTCAAATGAATTAAAGATGAGAAGTGGCCCATCACTTCTGTGAATATTATTTCTGTTTTATTACTGTTCTACTGGTTTTAAATGTCTCTCCGTAATAGGCGATCATTAAATCTCGTAAAGTACTGTTTCCTTTAATAATTACAATTTCTCTTCAACACACTTTTGACCAGTTTTATTTATGTATTTATTAGTGACATTTTGTCTTAAAGCATATTATAATTATCTCTTCTTCGTTCACATCTGTCATAGTTCTTAATAGTTTATGTGATGTATAATTAGACTTTGGTTTTTGTGTGTACACTTATGTGTGTGTTTAGAAGGTTTACTTGTACAAACAATGTTATGTGTTACTTGCTAATTTTGTTCAGTACATCTAAAGAATACCATATGTAATAATGTTTGTTTACAGGTGATAATTTGCAGTCTAGTCCATTAGAACGACCATATAAATGTAAGGTGCTTGGACATTATCCAGAAAATGTTTCATGGAACCCATTCGATAAAGATGCTGTTTGCATGGTAAGTAAATGATTTTCAGTTCATTTTGATATTTTTCTTTTATTTCTTTTTGACTGGAACAGAAATTCCTGCCTTATCTATAATATTTTTAAAGAGATAAAGATTTTCTTCTGTTCCCTTTTTGTTTCTGACCTGTACTTTGTTCCAGGTCATGTAGTTCAAGTTTCATACATAAAACATTAGCTTTCGGAACAAAACTATTGTATATAACATCCCAAATTAATTTTTGTGTATTCTTACCTGTATAATACAGGTTTTTGACTCGTTCCTTAATATTTTTTTAGTATTTTAAATATATATTGCAACAGTATAACCATTAATGGTACTGTGCATTGCCAAAATAATTTAAATAAATACAGGGTTCATACGCGTCCTGGAAAACCTGGAATACCTGAAATTTGATAAATGTCCTGGAATACCTGGAAATGTCATGGAATTTTCTGATTTGTCATGGATTTTTGTTTTTTGTCATGGAATTTTCTTCATATTATTGCTAAGAGTTGAAAAGGATGTTTTTTCACTCACGTCCCAGAAAAATTATGTTTTCTTGTATACAAGTTAATTGACAGCAGTTCATGTGCTAAATATGGGAGGATGGTTGGGTGATCAACAGAATCAAAGAAGCAAGTTTGTCAAAATATTTCCATTTGTTTTTACCAAAAAATTCTTGCAATGGCCTCAACAACCTTTTTTCAGCAATGTTTCCTGACAGTAAAATTGCCAAAAGCTTTTCATGTGCACCAACTAAGTGTTCATACTTACTTTGTTTTGGGATTGCACAGTACTTTAAAGACAAATTGTATCAACACATTTCTAAGTGTGAATTTTTCTCGTTGTGCTTTGATGGCAGTATAAACAAGTTTATTCAAAAAGATCAAGTAGATATTATCAGGTCTTGGGATGAAGAAGCGCAGATAGTAACAAGCAGATACTTGGATTCTCAATTTCTGGGACATGCCAAAGCCGCTGATTTAGTCAAAGCTCTTCAAGGGGCCATGGAAAAATTGAATTCAGCAAAGTTGCTTCAAATAGGTATGGACGGGCCAAATGTAAATTTAAAAGCATTGAAGGATCTTATTATGAATAGAGAAACCATGTACCCTGAATACCCCCGGCTCATTGATATTGGTAGCTGTAGCATTCATACTCTTCACAGATCCTTTGAAGTTGGAGCTGAGCATACAGGTTGGGACTTAGCCACCCTCTTGAGAGCATTGTGGCAAATATTGAAAGATTCACCTGCTAGGAGAAGCGATTTCTTAGCTCTCAATGAAACTGGGTTGATGCCACTTAAATTTTGTGCTACAAGGTGGGTTGAGGATGTAGCTGTGAGTGACCGAGCCATAACAATTTGGCCTTCTGTAGTAAAGTTTATGGACTCTTATAAAGACAAACCACGGTCTGAGGTGGTGTCAAAATCTTTTCAGATTGTAAAAGAGGCAACTAAAGATCCTCTAGTAGTTGCCAAGCTTAGCTTCTTTTCTTTTGTAGGCAAACAAATGCAGCCTTACCTGAAAGGTTATCAAACAGATGAGTCTATGTTACGTTTCCAAGCTATTGATGTTTTGAAATTGCTCTACAACCTCATGTCTCTATTTGTTAAGAAGGACGTTCTTGATAAAAGTAATACTGATTTTGCTCTGTGTTCAGTTGATTTTGATAAAAAAGAAAATCTGCAATTCTCTAACAAAGTTGAGACAGGGTTTGCCATCAGAGAAATCTTAAGCAAGCTTTAGAAAGAAAAGAAAGTCAATGAAAAAGAAGTGTCGGTGTTTAAGTTGGAATGCCAAATGTTTTTGAAGGCTGTAGTAAAGAAAGTAATAGACAAGAACCCCTTGAAATATCCAGTCGTCAGATTTGCCAGGTGTCTCGAACCTAAGTCAATGGTAGTAGATAAATCAAAAACCATTGAAACTTTCACAAAATTACTACAAGAACTTCAGAAAAGAAAAATTATGCTCCCAATAAACTATGATAGTGCTCTATCTGAACTGAAGCTGCTTTTTACAGAATGCCCAATAACAGAGTTCAGCAAGTTTGAAAAGTCCAAAGACAGGATAGATTCCTTCTACTATGACGTCATTGGGGCTAAGAAACAATATTCCCATTTGTGGAAGGTTATTAAGATAGTCTTAACCCTCTCCCACGGACAGGCTTTGGTTGAACGAGGGTTTTCTTTAAATAAAGAAATAGTTGTGGAAAACTTCAAAGAAGAAAGTTTGGTAGTTCTTCGATTGGTGTGTGATGAATTGAAAAGTGTTGATTTACATGAAGTTCCTATTACCAAAGAACTTCTGTCATATGCCCGATCTGCGAGAATGAGATATCAAAACTATCTAGATGACCAAAAGAAGAAAGAGGAAAAAACCAAGAAAAGAACTTCAAAAACTGAAAAATTAAAGTCTATGAAGAAAAGAAAGTTGGATCTTGAAAATGCCATTGAGACAATGACAAAAGAAGCTGATGCAGTGGCACTGAAAGCTGAAAACAAGAAAGACTTTACATTGCTGGCTAAATCAAATTCTTTTAGGTTAAAGACAACTCAAATGGCAGCTGATGTTGAAAAAATAAACAAAGAGATTATTGAGCTATCCAAAGAATGTTAAGTTGTGCAATACTGTAGCAATTTAAGTACCGGTAGCCTGATATCTCCCTCCTTTAATTAAAGACTAAAATAACGTGATGTAGTTAAGTCGTTCTAGAATAATAAGAAGGGTACCTTTAAGATATTAAGATTTTAATTAAGATGTTTTTGAATAATAAACTTTCCCTTGGCCATACCCCATCCAGAAACAAAATTTCAATGACTTGCCCATTTTATCTTTTAAAGATCTTAGTTGTTATGTATGAATATAATAATTCCTGTAATTCTTGAGTCTTTCAGTTATATGTCAGCCAAACCAGTTTCCTATTTCAACATTAAACTCAATGCAATATTCTTATATTCAAAAATTAAAAAGAAAAGTTTGTAAAGTGCATTGAAATTTTGTTTTCAACCGGCCTCTTATGGTTGGGGATATTTTATAAAAAAAATATTTTTATTTTTTACTTAAAATAGCTTGACTGATATAGATGTATCTTAGGTTTGTATATAATTATATACAATGCAAGAAATAAAACTATTTATCATTAAATCTTTGACTTTGGGTATTTTGAATGTCGCGAGTGTGTATTTTGAGTGCCGCGAGTGTCCTTGAAAATCTAGATTTTGTCATGGAAATGTCCTGGAATTGTCATGGAAAAAATATTTGTTAAACCTGTAAGAACCTTGAAATAATAAAAATAAATAAATATGGATTAATAAACATGATTCAGATTGCAATCTGTACCATAGTTACAAAGGGAACGCAGAATTCATGCATGGAAACACACATCTAGCTCACCTGTTGCTAGCATTGTGTACACGTGTATTTTGTTTGTGTGTGATCAGCAAAGGGACACTAAATTAACAAAAATTAAGGAACGAATATTACAAAATGACCCTACAATAATGAAATTTTTCTGTGTTTATGAAGAAATCCTTTTTATTCGTCCTACCATTAAGGATCATGTATGGAAGATGTATGTGCCAGAAGCAACAGAAGTAGCCCTGATTAAGGATTATCATGAAAGATATGGTCACATGGGATCACTCAAAGTTATTAAAGCTCTATCTGAACATTGTTACGTGAAAGCTATAAATAAGAAAGTAAGGGAAATAGTAAAAAACTGTAACATATGCCAGCTAGTAAAAGTAAATAATGAGAAGAGAACGGGCGCAATGATTACAATAAAATCTAATAATAAACTTGAAAAGACATTCTTGGATATATGTGGACCTTTTCCCAGAAGTGGAGGGAGACATAAATATAAATATATAATCATTATATTTGATCATTATACGAAATATACAAAACTCTACGCTATCAGTAGAGCCACAATGAAGAAAATTCTAGAAGTAATCCTTCAAAAATACTTACCTGAGGTGGGAAAACCGGAAACAATTATAACGGATCATGGAATGCAATTTCGGGGAAAAAGGTGGAAAGAAGAATTGGGAAAATGGCAAATAAGGACCTACAAAACATCAGTGTACCACCCTAGTAGCAATCCTGCTGAACGTGTATTAAGGGAAGTTGGCCGAATTCTACGTACATACTGTCACCAAGAACATAAAAACTGGAGCCAGTACATCGAACCAGCAGAGACTTTCCTTAATTGGTCATACCATGACACTATCGGGACTAGCCCTTATCAGGTAATGTTTGATAAACCACCACCAAGAGAAATTACCTCGTTGATAAATTTTCCTCCAGAAGAGAGAGTAAAGTTCGACAAAGTGGAAATGCACAACAGAGTGTTGCATAAAGTAGAACTTCAACAAAAAAGGGATCAAGTAATAAAGAAAAGATTGGATACATACCAGATGGGAGATAAGGTATTAATCAAAAATAGACAACTACCCAGTTCTATAGAGGGTATTGCTCGGAAGCTACTGTTACTTTATACTGGACCTTACCTCATAACCCAGGTGAAGGGGAATAATACCTATGAAATTAAAACAATTAACAATAACAGAATAAAAGGAGTGTACAACCAATCGGAAATGAAACACTATTACGAAGAAAAAAACCAAGAATATTAGGAGAATTGAGACAATCAACAATTTATTTTAGTAAACGAGTAAAACCAAAATAAATTTGTTCTATTGGGGGGGCTTTATGTAACGGTACATAACCCAGTCCCAATAAATGATAACTCTTGTAATACCATAAAGGTCAGAAATGGGTAAACTATAACTAGCTAAAAATTAAGTTGTATCACTAAACATTATAAACAGTATTAAAGTGATATACAGTGACAAGTGAGTTATAGTGTACCCAATGAGGTAATAAGTGAAGGTGAAGGGAACTTCTTACAGAATTGTGCTGTAGATGTGAGAATTATCAACTATAATAGTAGACTATGATGCTACTAACTAATTATGTATTTTGTTTAGTTATTGTAGTATTTATATGGTGTAGACAACAAAATTTAATACCTATGTTAATTTTATATTTTTATAAAATAATTGTGTTATTGTATAAGATAACCCAGCGTTTTTTTTTTTAAAACATAAAAGATTTAAATATCAGATGATAATATAAATTAAAATAATACTGTATGAGGAAAATGGCAGAAGGAAGTAGTGCAGTGTAGGAATACTATAAGAGATTAATAAATAATATATAAATTCATGTAAAGTTAATAATAATATTAAAGACTTATATCCAAAGTTATAAGAAAATAAACAGAAACCTATTATGTAAACCAAATGGGGAAAGAAACCAAAATGAAAAAGAATTATTTTTCTGTAAATCAAAAATAAATTTATAATAATTACAAACCGCCTATATACTAAAAAGTAAATAGCAGAACCAATAAAAAGGTGTATAAAAATTATGGGTTACTAAGAGTAACGAAATAACAAGTATTGTTTAATCGAATTTGAAATTGAAACCTGTCCGGTTGACAAAATGATGAGACAAAAATTTTATTAAATTATCCTTTAGAAATCTTAGAACAGCACAAAATTGTTACAAAATTAAATAACAGTATAAACATTAGGTACTACTACCTTAATTATTAAAGTTAACTTGCTATACTCCATAATAAAAGTGAAAAAACCATTTTGGACGATTAGGCATAGCCTAGAGTTTTGAGTTTTGACGAGATAGTATTTGACAGACGGTTATGAAATTACAAACAACTAAGAACACCACCTGAGAAACAGCTTCACACAAGTAAGAACTTCGAGAAGAGAGGTAATATAAACAGTTCTTTTAATATTTAACAAAGAAAACTCAAATCAAATTGTCGTTGAGTACAAAACTTTCCAAGTGTAATCACATGTTTTAATAAAAATAAAACAATCTGCTCTCTTACGGACAAAGCCGGAACTACGTACTTAGAGAATAAACAAAATTTTCGAAGTTTTTCTATATTTGTAAAGCGTAGTATAATTATCCATTTCTGACCATCTCATAACAAAAAGAACTTACCCTTAACCCTGGGGAAATAAATAAAAGAATTATATGTTGATTGATGTTTAAATAAAAGATAAAATTGGTCAAAACCATATTTTTTTTGACAATTCCATGTTTACTCAATGAAGTCGATATCAGGTACTAGTTAATGAAAATATCGATTGTAATATTTGTATTTTGGCGGAAGAGAAAACCGATAATATTATCAATAAATATTATTGAGAAATGATATTGAATAATAAAATGTGTTTCCTTTATTGTAGTGGGTAGTTGTAGTCAATTTCAGAATAAATAAGAAGAGGACAATCCACCAGGTCGTATTCTGCCACAGTGTCGTCTGATTAACCTATATTTGGAGACAAATGTCAAAATCAGCTGATTCGGTTCACGGCAAATATTTGAAAATTTAGAAATCGTCTAATCCGAGGGTAAACAAACGGTACTTGCTCTCTCTTCAAAAGAAGGCTAAACAACTTCCCTACTTAACCAAAATCACACACACTCGATTTCTGCTTTGTTTGGGTAACATTACCACCAACTTTATTTAAACCTCAGTCTTTATCATTCATAAGCGGCGACTGCTAAGAGGTGTTCTGACCGATCTGAGACTGTAAAAAAGACGGACGTCACACACACACTAAAAAGGCGGTACGTTACAGAAGTGGCGCTTACAACAGTGCGTCTTAGTTAAATAAGACGAGCACTCAATAGGCCACATACACAGACTCCGCGGAAACCTCTGATACAAGCGAATACGTTACAAATTGGTGCTCAACGTAAAAGGGCTGTAATTAGAAAAGAATTTTGATATATTTAATAAATTAATATACGAAAAAACCTAATTATCGTCAGCAGTTATGAGAAAACAAGAAATGCATAATACCAGAAGCAGATCGAAGAAGAGGGCAGAAGAAAAGGAGAAGGAAGAAGGTGGACAGGAACGAGAGATAGAAATATTTACGGACAGCGAAATGGAACAACCGGTGGGTGATAAAGAAGAAACTGAAGCAATTATGAGCACGGAAAAGGAAATAGTGGAAGAGGATGCCCAAGGGGACCAACCAGACAAAGCGGTAGCCAGAGAAGAACCTAATTGGCAAGACATGATGAAATTTATGGCTGAACAATTTAGAAAACAGGAGGAAACTTCAAAGCAAACCAATAACAAAATAGATGAAAATTTTAGAAAACAGGAGGAAACTTCAAAGCAAACCAATAACAAAATAGATGAAAATTTTAGAAAACAGGAGGAAAGCTTAAAACAAACCAATGAGGAAAATAAGGAGAATTTTAAGAAACAGGAGGAACAAAATAGACAGACCAATGAGAAAATAGATAGCATTCAGGAAAGTTTAGTCAAACAACTAAATGAAAAAATAGAGACCATTCATGGAAATATCAAACAAACCATGAATGAACAATACCATGAACTGAAAGAAACTGTTGAAGGACAAAGAGAAGAGATGAATGCAAAATTTGAAGAGAATAATGAGAATTTAAAACAAATTGAGGGTAAGATGGAGAAATTCAACAAGGAATTAAGAGAAAATCTAGAGAGTAAAATTGAACTGGTCAGTAATACGCTAAGCCAAAGAGTAGATGAATATAAGGAAGAGGCAGAGAAGAAATTAATAGAAACCAATCAAAGATTGGATAAAACAGAAGAAAAGATGGAACTAATTAAAACAGGAATCGATGCACGAATGGAAAAGGAGGAACAAAATAATCAAGTTCTTGTAATGCCATACGCCAAGAAAACAATGACCAATTAGATAGTATCAAAAGCAGTCTAAACTGTAAATTCTCGGAGTTTTATAAAACAGTAGAGAATGTAAAAAATCAGTGTAATAGCCAAGCAGAGAAATTAGATAATTTGCAACAAATACAAACCAATTTTCAAGGTGATGTAGATAGAATACAACAGTCATCTGCATGGAGATCTGCATGCAACAGTCATCATGTTTATCAAGATAGTAAGGAAAGTGTAAACTTTCGGGATTATCGCAGAAACCCACTCGAATTTTTAGGGAGAGTAGACGAAATTCTGAACAGATCAAAGGAGAATCGATGGAATATGATCAAAGGTATATTAGACGAATCTTTCAAAAACATCAATGATAATTGGTGGACGGCAATCAGGAACGAGGTGTGTGATTATGGGGGTTTCAAAACAATGTTCAAACTTAAGTACTGGTCGGAGTCAATACAAAACATTATTAGGAACAATATTTGTCATGGTAGGTATGACCGTACAATGGGACAAACACCTACTGCTTACTTTTTGGGGAATGTGTGTATAGCAAAGTATTTAGACCCAAAGATCCCTGAAGAGTGTCTAGTGACCAAAATTGCGTATCATTTCGAAGAGAAGATCATCAGTGCCCGATTAAGTGGACAAATAAAAACTATTGGAGGCATGGAAACGCTACTAGAAAATTATGAGCAGGAATCTTATTAAAGGAGAAGTAGATGGAGGTCAGGGAATACCGAGGAGCGGAAGAATGAACCACCAAGAGAGAATCGACCTAGAGTAAATTATGTGCATGCTAATAACAATTATTTTAATAACAGATATCGAGGAAGATGGTCTAATCATAACAGTCAAAATTGCAGACATGATTCTTATCACCGAGAAGAAGGTCCACAAAGGAGTATGAGTGCAGAGCAACCTAGATTCAGAGATAGTGAGGAAGAAAGGAGACAAATAAGCAATATTCAACGTAATGAAAATGTTGAATCAAACAATAATAATGATGGAAATAGGGGAAACGGGTACCAGCAGTGAGAAGATGTGACTGCCCGTCACTGCTAGAAACAACAGGGCACAGAATTTACCACAAACCCAATTATAATAATAAATTAAACAAACCAATAACCATTATCAGAAATAATTTTTAAAAAAATATACAGTCAGAGTTAATGGAAGAAAGAGCAATTAAAGAGTCATCGCCAAACAATGACATAGTCTATATACAAATAAAATTAAATGGAGTGTCAGCAGAGGCCATGATTGATACAGGAGCAAATATTTCAATTATTGATCAATTAGAACTAGACCGTATTACTGAGCTAACTACTGAGAGAATACCTACTTTACCAATTAATAATTTAACAATTGTTGGTGCCACCGGGAAACAAAATAAAACAATCAGGAAACAAGTGTCTTTGAATGTTACCACTAGTGGAATAGGAATACCTATGGGATTTTTAGTAGCGAAAGGGCTACCGTTTAGGGTGTTAATAGGGTGTGATATGCTACGGCGACACACTGCAATTATAAATCTGGCCAGGGGTATAGTAACCTTGAGCACAGAAAATGGTGAGTTAACGGCTGAGGTAATTGGTAGCCAAAGTGCCCCTCAGTGTCCGAGCTCATTTTTTGTTAGGGAGGATAATAGATTAACCATAGGTAAAAACACAGAAGTAACAGAATCAAAGATTTGGCAAGAGAAGATAGAAGAGATAATTGAGTTTCAGAATAGGCAGGCACCGGAAATAATTAATGTAGAACAGAAACAACAACTTATAAAAATTTATGATAAATATAAATCAGTATTCTCAGAGTCACCAAGAAAAGCAAAAAACTTCTTGTGTGAACTAAAGTTCAAGGAAAATGTAAATTTTAATAAACGATCATACCCTATTGCTCAAGCTTTGAAAGAGGCAGCAAGGAAAGAAATTCAAAGAATGATATTGGAAGACATAATTGAAAGAAGTAGTTCTCCGTATACCAGCCCGTTGGTAGCTATACCGAAGAAAGATGGTCAAGTAAGACTATGTCTTGATGCTCGGGAGTTGAATAAAATGCTCATTAACGATCACACATCTCCAGGTGAGATTGAAGAAATAATGAAAAAATTCTATGGATGCAAGTACATGAGTACTTGGGATGCAGTCTGTGGATATTGGCAAATAGAGTTGCACCCTAACAGCAGACAATATGTTGCTTTCATATTCGAAGGACGAAATTATCATTTTAAGCGTTTGCCTTTCGGATTGGTAAATTCTGTGACCGTGTTCATCCAATGCATGGACCAAATTTTAGGTAAGGAAGTTTTAGATTTTACTACCATATATGTGGATGACATATTAATTACGTCTTGTACTTGGGAGGAGCATTGTAACCGAGTGGAAACAGTATTAAATAAACTATTGCAACATAATATAACTTTAAAACTGGATAAATCTAAATTTATCACACATGAACTACCATTTTTAGGGTTCATTTTATCTGCTACTGGAATTAAACCATCTCCTGAAAAGGTAAAGGCTATCCAAGATTTTCCTAAACCAAAAAACTTAAAACAATTACAATCCTTTCTGGGGATATGCAACTATTATAGGAAATTTCAACAGAATTATTCAGAAGTAACAGCCAAATTCCAATGTTTACTTTCAAAGAAAAACAAGTGGAAATGGGAAGAAAGTGAAGATAATAATTTTCAGATAGTAAAAAATAAATTTCTTGACAGCATCATGTTACATCACCCAAATTTTAATAAACGTTTCTTCATAAATTGTGATGCTAGTAACATTAGCCTTGGAAATGAGCTATATCAGGAAGATGAGGAAGGAAATCATGGGGTCATCAGTTTTGCAAGCAGAGTACTGAGTAGTTGTGAGAGGAATTATACAGTAACTGAAAAGGAACTGCTGAGTGTTGTGTTCTCATGTATAAAATTTCGAACATTTATATTGTGATACCCAGTAACCATCAGAACCGATCATAGATCAATTTCGTTTTTAAAAAATTGTAAACTTAACCACGGCAGACTCACCAGATGGGTATTAATACTTCAATAGTATAATTTAGACTGGGAATATATTCCGGGTAAGAAGAATGTAATAGCCGACCGATTATCACGGGTTAATCTAGAAAAAGGAACTTATGAAATAGAGCCAGAAAGTATTGGAAAAATATATTACATTATTAAGATGAAGAAGGAGTTACAAGATATAATTAATAAAATAAAAATCGATCAGCAAAGGGACACTAAATTAACAAAAATTAAGGAACGAATATTACAAAATGACCCTATAATAATGCAATTTTTCTGTGTTTATGAAGAAATCCTTTTTATTCGTCCTACCATTAAGGATCATGTATGGAAGATGTATGTGCCAGAAGCAACAGAAGTAGCCCTGATTAAGGATTATCATGAAAGATATGGTCACATGGGATCACTCAAAGTTATTAAAGCTCTATCTGAACATTGTTACGTGAAAGCTATAAATAAGAAAGTAAGGGAAATAGTAAAAAACTGTAACATATGCCAGCTAGTAAAAGTAAATAATGAGAAGAGAACGGGCGCAATGATTACAATAAAATCTAATAATAAACTTGAAAAGACATTCTTGGATATATGTGGACCTTTTCCCAGAAGTGGAGGGAGACATAAATATAAATATATAATCATTATATTTGATCATTATACGAAATATACAAAACTCTACGCTATCAGTAGAGCCACAATGAAGAAAATTCTAGAAGTAATCCTTCAAAAATACTTACCTGAGGTGGGAAAACCGGAAACAATTATAACGGATCATGGAATGCAATTTCGGGGAAAAAGGTGGAAAGAAGAATTGGGAAAATGGCAAATAAGGACCTACAAATCATCAGTGTACCACCCTAGTAGCAATCCTGCTGAACGTGTATTAAGGGAAGTTGGCCGAATTCTACGTACATACTGTCACCAAGAACATAAAAACTGGAGCCAGTACATCGAACCAGCAGAGACTTTCCTTAATTGGTCATACCATGACACTATCGGGACTAGCCCTTATCAGGTAATGTTTGATAAACCACCACCAAGAGAAATTACCTCGTTGATAAATTTTCCTCCAGAAGAGAGAGTAAAGTTCGACAAAGTGGAAATGCACAACAGTGTGTTGCATAAAGTAGAACTTCAACAAAAAAGGGATCAAGTAATAAAGAAAAGATTGGATACATACCAGATGGGAGATAAGGTATTAATCAAAAATAGACAACTACCCAGTTCTATAGAGGGTATTGCTCGGAAGCTACTGTTACTTTATACTGGACCTTACCTCATAACCCAGGTGAAGGGGAATAATACCTATGAAATTAAAACAATTAACAATAACAGAATAAAAGGAGTGTACAACCAATCGGAAATGAAACACTATTACGAAGAAAAAAACCAAGAATATTAGGAGAATTGAGACAATCAACAATTTATTTTAGTAAACGAGTAAAACCAAAATAAATTTGTTCTATTGGGGGGGCTTTATGTAACGGTACATAACCCAGTCCCAATAAATGATAACTCTTGTAATACCATAAAGGTCAGAAATGGGTAAACTATAACTAGCTAAAAATTAAGTTGTATCACTAAACATTATAAACAGTATTAAAGTGATATACAGTGACAAGTGAGTTATAGTGTACCCAATGAGGTAATAAGTGAAGGTGAAGGGAACTTCTTACAGAATTGTGCTGTAGATGTGAGAATTATCAACTATAATAGTAGACTATGATGCTACTAACTAATTATGTATTTTGTTTAGTTATTGTAGTATTTATATGGTGTAGACAACAAAATTTAATACCTATGTCAATTTTATAATTGTGTTATTGTATAAGATAACCCAGGGTTTTTTTTTAAAACATAAAAGATTTAAATATCAGATGATAATATAAATTAAAATAATACTGTATGAGGAAAATGGCAGAAGGAAGTAGTGCAGTGTAGGAATACTATAAGAGATTAATAAATAATATATAAATTCATGTAAAGTTAATAATAATATTAAAGACTCATATCCAAAGTTATAAGAAAATAAACAGAAACCTATTATGTAAACCAAATGGGGAAAGAAACCAAAATGAAAAAGAATTATTTTTCTGTAAATCAAAAATAAATTTATAATAATCACAAACCGCCTATATACTAAAAAGTAAATAGCAGAACCAATAAAAAGGTGTATAAAAAATTATGGGTTACTAAGAGTAACGAAATAACAAGTATTGTTTAATCGAATTTGAAATTGAAACCTGTCCGGTTGACAAAATGATGAGACAAAAATTTTATTAAATTATCCTTTAGAAATCTTAGAACAGCACAAAATTGTTACAAAATTAAATAACAGTATAAACATTAGGTACTACTACCTTAATTATTAAAGTTAACTTGCTATACTCCATAATAAAAGTGAAAAAACCATTTTGGACGATTAGGCATAGCCTAGCCGAGTTTTGAGTTTTGACGAGATAGTATTTGACAGACGGTTATGAAATTACAAACAACTAAGAACACCACCTGAGAAACAGCTTCACACAAGTAAGAACTTCGAGAAGAGAGGTAATATAAACAGTTCTTTTAATATTTAACAAAGAAAACTCAAATCAAATTGTCGTTCAGTACAAAACTTTCCAAGTGTAATCACATGTTTTAATAAAAATAAAACAATCTGCTCTCTTACGGACAAAGCCGGAACTACGTACTTAGAGAATAAAAAAAATTTTTGAAGTTTTTCTATATTTGTAAAGCGTAGTATAATTATCCATTTGTGACCATCTCATAACAAAAAGAACTTACCCTTAACCCTGGGGAAATAAATAAAAGAATTATATGTTGATTGATGTTTAAATAAAAGATAAAATTGGTCAAAACCATATTTTTTTTGACAATTCCATGTTTACTCAATGAAGTCGATATCAGGTACTAGTTAATGAAAATATCGATTGTAATATTTGTATTTTGGCGGAAGAGAAAAACCGATAATATTATCAATAAATATTATTGAGAAATGATATTGAATAATAAAATGTGTTTCCTTTATTGTAGTGGGTAGTTGTAGTCAATTTCAGAATAAATAAGAAGAGGACAATCCACCAGGTCGTATTCTGCCACAGTGTCGTCTGATTAACCTATATTTGGAGACAAATGTCAAAATCAGCTGATTCGGTTCACGGCAAATATTTGAAAATTTAGAAATCGTCTAATCCGAGGGTAAACAAACGGTACTTGCTCTCTCTTCAAAAGAAGGCTAAACAACTTCCCTACTTAACCAAAATCACACACACTCGATTTCTGCTTTGTTTGGGTAACATTACCACCAACTTTATTTAAACCTCAGTCTTTATCATTCATAAGTGGCGACTGCTAAGAGGTGTTCTGACCGATCTGAGACTGTAAAAAAGACGGACGTCACACACACACTAAAAAGGCGGTACGTTACAGAAGTGGCGCTTACAACAGTGCGTCTTAGTTAAATAAGACGAGCACTCAATAGGCCACATACACAGACTCCGCGGAAACCTCTGATACAAGCGAATACGTTACAAATTGGCGCTCAACGTAAAAGGGCTGTAATTAGAAAAGAATTTTGATATATTTAATAAATTAATATACGAAAAAACCTAATTATCGTCAGCAGTTATGAGAAAACAAGAAATGCATAATACCAGAAGCAGATCGAAGAAGAGGGCAGAAGAAAAGGAGAAGGAAGAAGGTGGACAGGAACGAGAGATAGAAATATTTACGGACAGCGAAATGGAACAACTGGTGGGTGATAAAGAAGAAACTGAAGCAATTATGAGCACGGAAAAGGAAATAGTGGAAGAGGATGCCCAAGGGGACCAACCAGACAAAGCGGTAGCCAGAGAAGAACCTAATTGGCAAGACATGATGAAATTTATGGCTGAACAATTTAGAAAACAGGAGGAAACTTCAAAGCAAACCAATAACAAAATAGATGAAAATTTTAGAAAACAGGAGGAAACTTCAAAGCAAACCAATAACAAAATAGATGAAAATTTTAGAAAACAGGAGGAAAGCTTAAAACAAACCAATGAGGAAAATAAGGAGAATTTTAAGAAACAGGAGGAACAAAATAGACAGACCAATGAGAAAATAGATAGCATTCAGGAAAGTTTAGTCAAACAACTAAATGAAAAAATAGAGACCATTCATGGAAATATCAAACAAACCATGAATGAACAATACCATGAACTGAAAGAAACTGTTGAAGGACAAAGAGAAGAGATGAATGCAAAATTTGAAGAGAATAATGAGAATTTAAAACAAATTGAGGGTAAGATGGAGAAATTCAACAAGGAATTAAGAGAAAATCTAGAGAGTAAAATTGAACTGGTCAGTAATACGCTAAGCCAAAGAGTAGATGAATATAAGGAAGAGGCAGAGAAGAAATTAATAGAAACCAATCAAAGATTGGATAAAACAGAAGAAAAGATGGAACTAATTAAAACAGGAATCGATGCACGAATGGAAAAGGAGGAACAAAATAATCAAGTTCTTGTAATGGCCATACGCCAAGAAAACAATGACCAGTTAGATAGTATCAAAAGCAGTCTAAACTGTAAATTCTCAGAGTTTTATAAAACAGTAGAGAATGTAAAAAATCAGTGTAATAGCCAAGCAGAGAAATTAGATAATTTGCAACAAATACAAACCAATTTTCAAGGTGATGTAGATAGAATACAACAGTCATCTGCATGGAGATCTGCATGCAACAGTCATCATGTTTATCAAGATAGTAAGGAAAGTGTAAACTTTCGGGATTATCGCAGAAACCCACTCGAATTTTTAGGGAGAGTAGACGAAATTCTGAACAGATCAAAGGAGAATCGATGGAATATGATCAAAGGTATATTAGACGAATCTTTCAAAAACATCAATGATAATTGGTGGACGGCAATCAGGAACGAGGTGTGTGATTATGGGGGTTTCAAAACAATGTTCAAACTTAAGTACTGGTCGGAGTCAGTACAAAACATTATTAGGGACAATATTTGTCATGGTAGGTATGACCGTACAATGGGACAAACACCTACTGCTTACTTTTTGGGGAATGTGTGTATAGCAAAGTATTTAGACCCAAAGATCCCTGAAGAGTGTCTAGTGACCAAAATTGCGTATCATTTCGAAGAGAAGATCATCAGTGCCCGATTAAGTGGACAAATAAAAACTATTGGAGGCATGGAAACGCTACTAGAAAATTATGAGCAGGAATCTTATTATAGGAGAAGTAGATGGAGGTCAGGGAATACCGAGGAGCGGAAGAATGAACCACCAAGAGAGAATCGACCTAGAGTAAATTATGTGCATGCTAATAACAATTATTTTAATAACAGATATCGAGGAAGATGGTCTAATCATAACAGTCAAAATTGCAGACATGATTCTTATCACCGAGAAGAAGGTCCACAAAGGAGTATGAGTGCAGAGCAACCTAGATTCAGAGATAGTGAGGAAGAAAGGAGACAAATAAGCAATATTCAACGTAATGAAAATGTTGAATCAAACAATAATAATGATGGAAATAGGGGAAACGGGTACCAGCAGTGAGAAGATGTGACTGCCCGTCACTGCTAGAAACAACAGGGCACAGAATTTACCACAAACCCAATTATAATAATAAATTAAACAAACCAATAACCATTATCAGAAATAATTTTTAAAAAAATATACAGTCAGAGTTAATGGAAGAAAGAGCAATTAAAGAGTCATCGCCAAACAATGACATAGTCTATATACAAATAAAATTAAATGGAGTGTCAGCAGAGGCCATGATTGATACAGGAGCAAATATTTCAATTATTGATCAATTAGAACTAGACCGTATTACTGAGCTAACTACTGAGAGAATACCTACTTTACCAATTAATAATTTAACAATTGTTGGTGCCACCGGGAAACAAAATAAAACAATCAGGAAACAAGTGTCTTTGAATGTTACCACTAGTGGAATAGGAATACCTATGGGATTTTTAGTAGCGAAAGGGCTACCGTTTAGGGTGTTAATAGGGTGTGATATGCTACGGCGACACACTGCAATTATAAATCTGGCCAGGGGTATAGTAACCTTGAGCACAGAAAATGGTGAGTTAACGGCTGAGGTAATTGGTAGCCAAAGTGCCCCTCAGTGTCCGAGCTCATTTTTTGTTAGGGAGGATAATAGATTAACCATAGGTAAAAACACAGAAGTAACAGAATCAAAGATTTGGCAAGAGAAGATAGAAGAGATAATTGAGTTTCAGAATAGGCAGGCACCGGAAATAATTAATGTAGAACAGAAACAACAACTTATAAAAATTTATGATAAATATAAATCAGTATTCTCAGAGTCACCAGGAAAAGCAAAAAACTTCTTGTGTGAACTAAAGTTCAAGGAAAATGTAAATTTTAATAAACGATCATACCCTATTGCTCAAGCTTTGAAAGAGGCAGCAAGGAAAGAAATTCAAAGAATGATATTGGAAGACATAATTGAAAGAAGTAGTTCTCCGTATACCAGCCCGTTGGTAGCTATACCGAAGAAAGATGGTCAAGTAAGACTATGTCTTGATGCTCGGGAGTTGAATAAAATGCTCATTAACGATCACACATCTCCAGGTGAGATTGAAGAAATAATGAAAAAATTCTATGGATGCAAGTACATGAGTACTTGGGATGCAGTCTGTGGATATTGGCAAATAGAGTTGCACCCTAACAGCAGACAATATGTTGCTTTCATATTCGAAGGACGAAATTATCATTTTAAGCGTTTGCCTTTCGGATTGGTAAATTCTGTGACCGTGTTCATCCAATGCATGGACCAAATTTTAGGTAAGGAAGTTTTAGATTTTACTACCATATATGTGGATGACATATTAATTACGTCTTGTACTTGGGAGGAGCATTGTAACCGAGTGGAAACAGTATTAAATAAACTATTGCAACATAATATAACTTTAAAACTGGATAAATCTAAATTTATCACACATGAACTACCATTTTTAGGGTTCATTTTATCTGCTACTGGAATTAAACCATCTCCTGAAAAGGTAAAGGCTATCCAAGATTTTCCTAAACCAAAAAACTTAAAACAATTACAATCCTTTCTGGGGATATGCAACTATTATAGGAAATTTCAACAGAATTATTCAGAAGTAACAGCCAAATTCCAATGTTTACTTTCAAAGAAAAACAAGTGGAAATGGGAAGAAAGTGAAGATAATAATTTTCAGATAGTAAAAAATAAATTTCTTGACAGCATCATGTTACATCACCCAAATTTTAATAAACGTTTCTTCATAAATTGTGATGCTAGTAACATTAGCCTTGGAAATGAGCTATATCAGGAAGATGAGGAAGGAAATCATGGGGTCATCAGTTTTGCAAGCAGAGTACTGAGTAGTTGTGAGAGGAATTATACAGTAACTGAAAAGGAACTGCTGAGTGTTGTGTTCTCATGTATAAAATTTCGAACATTTATATTGTGATGCCCAGTAACCATCAGAACCGATCATAGATCAATTTCGTTTTTAAAAAATTGTAAACTTAACCACGGCAGACTCACCAGATGGGTATTAATACTTCAATAGTATAATTTAGACTGGGAATATATTCCGGGTAAGAAGAATGTAATAGCCGACCGATTATCACGGATTAATCTAGAAAAAGGAACTTATGAAATAGAGCCAGAAAGTATTGGAAAAATATATTACATTATTAAGATGAAGAAGGAGTTACAAGATATAATTAATAAAATAAAAATCGATCAGCAAAGGGACACTAAATTAACAAAAATTAAGGAACGAATATTACAAAATGACCCTATAATAATGCAATTTTTCTGTGTTTATGAAGAAATCCTTTTTATTCGTCCTACCATTAAGGATCATGTATGGAAGATGTATGTGCCAGAAGCAACAGAAGTAGCCCTGATTAAGGATTATCATGAAAGATATGGTCACATGGGATCACTCAAAGTTATTAAAGCTCTATCTGAACATTGTTACGTGAAAGCTATAAATAAGAAAGTAAGGGAAATAGTAAAAAACTGTAACATATGCCAGCTAGTAAAAGTAAATAATGAGAAGAGAACGGGCGCAATGATTACAATAAAATCTAATAATAAACTTGAAAAGACATTCTTGGATATATGTGGACCTTTTCCCAGAAGTGGAGGGAGACATAAATATAAATATATAATCATTATATTTGATCATTATACGAAATATACAAAACTCTACGCTATCAGTAGAGCCACAATGAAGAAAATTCTAGAAGTAATCCTTCAAAAATACTTACCTGAGGTGGGAAAACCGGAAACAATTATAACGGATCATGGAATGCAATTTCGGGGAAAAAGGTGGAAAGAAGAATTGGGAAAATGGCAAATAAGGACCTACAAATCATCAGTGTACCACCCTAGTAGCAATCCTGCTGAACGTGTATTAAGGGAAGTTGGCCGAATTCTACGTACATACTGTCACCAAGAACATAAAAACTGGAGCCAGTACATCGAACCAGCAGAGACTTTCCTTAATTGGTCATACCATGACACTATCGGGACTAGCCCTTATCAGGTAATGTTTGATAAACCACCACCAAGAGAAATTACCTCGTTGATAAATTTTCCTCCAGAAGAGAGAGTAAAGTTCGACAAAGTGGAAATGCACAACAGTGTGTTGCATAAAGTAGAACTTCAACAAAAAAGGGATCAAGTAATAAAGAAAAGATTGGATACATACCAGATGGGAGATAAGGTATTAATCAAAAATAGACAACTACCCAGTTCTATAGAGGGTATTGCTCGGAAGCTACTGTTACTTTATACTGGACCTTACCTCATAACCCAGGTGAAGGGGAATAATACCTATGAAATTAAAACAATTAACAATAACAGAATAAAAGGAGTGTACAACCAATCGGAAATGAAACACTATTACGAAGAAAAAAACCAAGAATATTAGGAGAATTGAGACAATCAACAATTTATTTTAGTAAACGAGTAAAACCAAAATAAATTTGTTCTATTGGGGGGGCTTTATGTAACGGTACATAACCCAGTCCCAATAAATGATAACTCTTGTAATACCATAAAGGTCAGAAATGGGTAAACTATAACTAGCTAAAAATTAAGTTGTATCACTAAACATTATAAACAGTATTAAAGTGATATACAGTGACAAGTGAGTTATAGTGTACCCAATGAGGTAATAAGTGAAGGTGAAGGGAACTTCTTACAGAATTGTGCTGTAGATGTGAGAATTATCAACTATAATAGTAGACTATGATGCTACTAACTAATTATGTATTTTGTTTAGTTATTGTAGTATTTATATGGTGTAGACAACAAAATTTAATACCTATGTCAATTTTATAATTGTGTTATTGTATAAGATAACCCAGGGTTTTTTTTTAAAACATAAAAGATTTAAATATCAGATGATAATATAAATTAAAATAATACTGTATGAGGAAAATGGCAGAAGGAAGTAGTGCAGTGTAGGAATACTATAAGAGATTAATAAATAATATATAAATTCATGTAAAGTTAATAATAATATTAAAGACTTATATCCAAAGTTATAAGAAAATAAACAGAAACCTATTATGTAAACCAAATGGGGAAAGAAACCAAAATGAAAAAGAATTATTTTTCTGTAAATCAAAAATAAATTTATAATAATCACAAACCGCCTATATACTAAAAAGTAAATAGCAGAACCAATAAAAAGGTGTATAAAAAATTATGGGTTACTAAGAGTAACGAAATAACAAGTATTGTTTAATCGAATTTGAAATTGAAACCTGTCCGGTTGACAAAATGATGAGACAAAAATTTTATTAAATTATCCTTTAGAAATCTTAGAACAGCACAAAATTGTTACAAAATTAAATAACAGTATAAACATTAGGTACTACTACCTTAATTATTAAAGTTAACTTGCTATACTCCATAATAAAAGTGAAAAAACCATTTTGGACGATTAGGCATAGCCTAGCCGAGTTTTGAGTTTTGACGAGATAGTATTTGACAGACGGTTATGAAATTACAAACAACTAAGAACACCACCTGAGAAACAGCTTCACACAAGTAAGAACTTCGAGAAGAGAGGTAATATAAACAGTTCTTTTAATATTTAACAAAGAAAACTCAAATCAAATTGTCGTTCAGTACAAAACTTTCCAAGTGTAATCACATGTTTTAATAAAAATAAAACAATCTGCTCTCTTACGGACAAAGCCGGAACTACGTACTTAGAGAATAAAAAAAATTTTTGAAGTTTTTCTATATTTGTAAAGCGTAGTATAATTATCCATTTGTGACCATCTCATAACAAAAAGAACTTACCCTTAACCCTGGGGAAATAAATAAAAGAATTATATGTTGATTGATGTTTAAATAAAAGATAAAATTGGTCAAAACCATATTTTTTTTGACAATTCCATGTTTACTCAATGAAGTCGATATCAGGTACTAGTTAATGAAAATATCGATTGTAATATTTGTATTTTGGCGGAAGAGAAAAACCGATAATATTATCAATAAATATTATTGAGAAATGATATTGAATAATAAAATGTGTTTCCTTTATTGTAGTGGGTAGTTGTAGTCAATTTCAGAATAAATAAGAAGAGGACAATCCACCAGGTCGTATTCTGCCACAGTGTCGTCTGATTAACCTATATTTGGAGACAAATGTCAAAATCAGCTGATTCGGTTCACGGCAAATATTTGAAAATTTAGAAATCGTCTAATCCGAGGGTAAACAAACGGTACTTGCTCTCTCTTCAAAAGAAGGCTAAACAACTTCCCTACTTAACCAAAATCACACACACTCGATTTCTGCTTTGTTTGGGTAACATTACCACCAACTTTATTTAAACCTCAGTCTTTATCATTCATAAGTGGCGACTGCTAAGAGGTGTTCTGACCGATCTGAGACTGTAAAAAAGACGGACGTCACACACACACTAAAAAGGCGGTACGTTACAGAAGTGGCGCTTACAACAGTGCGTCTTAGTTAAATAAGACGAGCACTCAATAGGCCACATACACAGACTCCGCGGAAACCTCTGATACAAGCGAATACGTTACAAATTGGCGCTCAACGTAAAAGGGCTGTAATTAGAAAAGAATTTTGATATATTTAATAAATTAATATACGAAAAAACCTAATTATCGTCAGCAGTTATGAGAAAACAAGAAATGCATAATACCAGAAGCAGATCGAAGAAGAGGGCAGAAGAAAAGGAGAAGGAAGAAGGTGGACAGGAACGAGAGATAGAAATATTTACGGACAGCGAAATGGAACAACTGGTGGGTGATAAAGAAGAAACTGAAGCAATTATGAGCACGGAAAAGGAAATAGTGGAAGAGGATGCCCAAGGGGACCAACCAGACAAAGCGGTAGCCAGAGAAGAACCTAATTGGCAAGACATGATGAAATTTATGGCTGAACAATTTAGAAAACAGGAGGAAACTTCAAAGCAAACCAATAACAAAATAGATGAAAATTTTAGAAAACAGGAGGAAACTTCAAAGCAAACCAATAACAAAATAGATGAAAATTTTAGAAAACAGGAGGAAAGCTTAAAACAAACCAATGAGGAAAATAAGGAGAATTTTAAGAAACAGGAGGAACAAAATAGACAGACCAATGAGAAAATAGATAGCATTCAGGAAAGTTTAGTCAAACAACTAAATGAAAAAATAGAGACCATTCATGGAAATATCAAACAAACCATGAATGAACAATACCATGAACTGAAAGAAACTGTTGAAGGACAAAGAGAAGAGATGAATGCAAAATTTGAAGAGAATAATGAGAATTTAAAACAAATTGAGGGTAAGATGGAGAAATTCAACAAGGAATTAAGAGAAAATCTAGAGAGTAAAATTGAACTGGTCAGTAATACGCTAAGCCAAAGAGTAGATGAATATAAGGAAGAGGCAGAGAAGAAATTAATAGAAACCAATCAAAGATTGGATAAAACAGAAGAAAAGATGGAACTAATTAAAACAGGAATCGATGCACGAATGGAAAAGGAGGAACAAAATAATCAAGTTCTTGTAATGGCCATACGCCAAGAAAACAATGACCAGTTAGATAGTATCAAAAGCAGTCTAAACTGTAAATTCTCAGAGTTTTATAAAACAGTAGAGAATGTAAAAAATCAGTGTAATAGCCAAGCAGAGAAATTAGATAATTTGCAACAAATACAAACCAATTTTCAAGGTGATGTAGATAGAATACAACAGTCATCTGCATGGAGATCTGCATGCAACAGTCATCATGTTTATCAAGATAGTAAGGAAAGTGTAAACTTTCGGGATTATCGCAGAAACCCACTCGAATTTTTAGGGAGAGTAGACGAAATTCTGAACAGATCAAAGGAGAATCGATGGAATATGATCAAAGGTATATTAGACGAATCTTTCAAAAACATCAATGATAATTGGTGGACGGCAATCAGGAACGAGGTGTGTGATTATGGGGGTTTCAAAACAATGTTCAAACTTAAGTACTGGTCGGAGTCAGTACAAAACATTATTAGGGACAATATTTGTCATGGTAGGTATGACCGTACAATGGGACAAACACCTACTGCTTACTTTTTGGGGAATGTGTGTATAGCAAAGTATTTAGACCCAAAAGATCCCTGAAGAGTGTCTAGTGACCAAAATTGCGTATCATTTCGAAGAGAAGATCATCAGTGCCCGATTAAGTGGACAAATAAAAACTATTGGAGGCATGGAAACGCTACTAGAAAATTATGAGCAGGAATCTTATTATAGGAGAAGTAGATGGAGGTCAGGGAATACCGAGGAGCGGAAGAATGAACCACCAAGAGAGAATCGACCTAGAGTAAATTATGTGCATGCTAATAACAATTATTTTAATAACAGATATCGAGGAAGATGGTCTAATCATAACAGTCAAAATTGCAGACATGATTCTTATCACCGAGAAGAAGGTCCACAAAGGAGTATGAGTGCAGAGCAACCTAGATTCAGAGATAGTGAGGAAGAAAGGAGACAAATAAGCAATATTCAACGTAATGAAAATGTTGAATCAAACAATAATAATGATGGAAATAGGGGAAACGGGTACCAGCAGTGAGAAGATGTGACTGCCCCGTCACTGCTAGAAACAACAGGGCACAGAATTTACCACAAACCCAATTATAATAATAAATTAAACAAACCAATAACCATTATCAGAAATAATTTTTAAAAAATATACAGTCAGAGTTAATGGAAGAAAGAGCAATTAAAGAGTCATCGCCAAACAATGACATAGTCTATATACAAATAAAATTAAATGGAGTGTCAGCAGAGGCCATGATTGATACAGGAGCAAATATTTCAATTATTGATCAATTAGAACTAGACCGTATTACTGAGCTAACTACTGAGAGAATACCTACTTTACCAATTAATAATTTAACAATTGTTGGTGCCACCGGGAAACAAAATAAAACAATCAGGAAACAAGTGTCTTTGAATGTTACCACTAGTGGAATAGGAATACCTATGGGATTTTTAGTAGCGAAAGGGCTACCGTTTAGGGTGTTAATAGGGTGTGATATGCTACGGCGACACACTGCAATTATAAATCTGGCCAGGGGTATAGTAACCTTGAGCACAGAAAATGGTGAGTTAACGGCTGAGGTAATTGGTAGCCAAGTGCCCCTCAGTGTCCGAGCTCATTTTTTGTTAGGGAGGATAATAGATTAACCATAGGTAAAAACACAGAAGTAACAGAATCAAAGATTTGGCAAGAGAAGATAGAAGAGATAATTGAGTTTCAGAATAGGCAGGCACCGGAAATAATTAATGTAGAACAGAAACAACAACTTATAAAAATTTATGATAAATATAAATCAGTATTCTCAGAGTCACCAGGAAAAGCAAAAAACTTCTTGTGTGAACTAAAGTTCAAGGAAAATGTAAATTTTAATAAACGATCATACCCTATTGCTCAAGCTTTGAAAGAGGCAGCAAGGAAAGAAATTCAAAGAATGATATTGGAAGACATAATTGAAAGAAGTAGTTCTCCGTATACCAGCCCGTTGGTAGCTATACCGAAGAAAGATGGTCAAGTAAGACTATGTCTTGATGCTCGGGAGTTGAATAAAATGCTCATTAACGATCACACATCTCCAGGTGAGATTGAAGAAATAATGAAAAAATTCTATGGATGCAAGTACATGAGTACTTGGGATGCAGTCTGTGGATATTGGCAAATAGAGTTGCACCCTAACAGCAGACAATATGTTGCTTTCATATTCGAAGGACGAAATTATCATTTTAAGCGTTTGCCTTT